>WNGS01163555.1:5776891-5790549 GCA_020271785.1 Procambarus virginalis
TTTCAGCTATCAACTTAAAAAAACAATTTTGCAATTTCCGTTCTATTCCATTAACTGGCTCTTCCTGGTATTTCCATCCTGTCACATAATATCTCTCTCTCTCGTTCTCTCTCTCTCTCTCTCTCTCTCTCTCTCTCTCTCTCTCTCTCTCTCTCTCTCTCTCCCCCCTTTCCACATTATACAACTGGGGGAAAACATCCACTTTCCGCCATCACGGGAAGACCTCAGCGCTACACCTATACACAAGCTTCGCGCCAGTATAAGGCGAGGGCTTTTATTATTATTAACATCTTTATTGACAAAATTAATTACAATTTTGCCTAATCTGAGGATTTTGATAGTCTGATTAAAGTGAGGATAATGCTAGTAGTTCACTGTCACGCAGGACAAAGGGTCATACATAAGACAATAGGTCTAACTGTAGGCTGAAGCACATGATATCATGGTTACAATCAATGTTTTAATATATGGATATGTGAAAACAAGTTTCTACTGTGCACTGCCACACAAGGCAGGGATGGGTTCATAGGTGATGCAGCTTAGAAGTAATATACAGAAAAATTGTTCTTCAGGGCTGAGAATTCTGCCGTGTAGGGAAAATTTGCGCCACTAACCCGTGGAGCTGCGGACCCCAGTGAGAGCTGTGGGCCCCCAGTGAGAGCTGTGGGCCCCAGTGAGAGCTGTGGCCCCAGTGAGAGCTGTGGCCCCCCCAGTGAGAGCTGTGGCCCCCCAGTGATAGCTGTGGCCCCCCAGTGAGAGCTGTGGCTCCCCAGTGAGAGCTGTGGCCCCCCAGTAAGAGCTGTGGCCCCCCCAGTGAGAGCTGTGGCCCCCCAGTGAGAGCTGGTGGCCCCCCAGTGAGAGCTGTGGCCCCAGTGAGAGCTGTGGCCCCCCAGTGAGAGCTGTGGCCCCCCAGTGAGAGCTGTGGCCCCTCAGTGAGAGCTGTGGCCCCCCAGTAAGAGCTGTGGCCCCCCAGTGAGAGCTGTGGCCCCCAGTGAGAAGCCGTGGCCCCCCAGTAAGAGCTGTGGCCCCCCAGTGAGAGCTGTGGCCCCCCCGTGAGAGCTGTGGCCCCCCAGTGAGAGCTGTGGCCCCCCAGTGAGAGCTGTGGCCCCCCAGTAAGAGCTGTGGCCCCCCAGTGAGAGCTGTGGCCCCCCAGTAAGAGCTGTGGCCCCCCAGTAAGAGCTGTGGCCCCCCCAGTGAGAGCTGTGGCCCCCCAGTGAGAGCTGTGGCCCCCCAGTAAGAGCTGTGGCCCCCCCAGTGAGAGCTGTGGGCCCCAGTGAGAGCTGTGGCCCCCCAGTAAGAGCTGTGGCCCCCCAGTGAGAGCTGTGGCCCCCCAGTGAGAGCTGTGGGGCCCCAGTGAGAGCTATGGGGCCCACTGAGAAGTGAACTTGAGACACGAGAAGGGAACGCCTTGCGAAATGTGATGAACAAAGTTCACAGGAGATATGATAAGCTTCTCAAGGCACATATACGTGTTATGGCTTTACACACTATTTATTTCCTGTTATTTTAGCTGATGTTGCTCAAAATATTTGTGGGAATGTTGTAATGACGAAAACGTTATTTATCAATGAATCAATCAACATATCGCAGTATAACGATACATGGACAGGCCAAGAAGGCAGCCCGTCCTCCTAAGGAGTCACCCAACGTCAAGAAACTGTCGTTCTAACGACAGTTTCAAAGTGTCCCTATCCTAACCTACCAGAGGACCCAAAACACAGAAAACGGGACAGTATGTCAATTTCGCGAGCCGATTTTCATTTCTAGTACGACATTTTTTGGCCTTAGACTATAGTCAAAATGCGACGTGCTATTAGGGGTCGGTCTCGGAGGTAGTGTCTCCAGGTTCCATAGTCATAACGTGATAAAGGATTGAAAATTTTGCTAATTCAAATAGCAATAGTATGTTAGACGTAAATTGGACTGCTGGTATATATATAGAGATCTTATGTTGGTCGAAGGTGAGGCGCTCATTTCTTAAGAGGAGTATTTTGATGTATCTTTAAATATATTCACAGAATAATTCTGATTTATGTCAATTGGTAAACAACCTACTATGGTGTTCTATATATTTATCGCATGGTATTCCATATATTATCCTGCTAACAAATAATATAAATTTCCTTCAGAATGATGGCCCTCACAGTCTGATAATCGCTTCATATACTGCTTGCATATTGATATTAAACATATTTAACAAAGTTTTGAATTCATTTGCGGTTTAAAATAGTTTACAGATTCCCGCACTCCCTGTAAAATACTGGCCAGCGTACAAGAAATAAAAGCGAAAGCGAAAAACACACAATATTTCGTAACTGGACGCCTCACACAGGCAAATGCAGAGGCTGCGGCTTCACACAAACACAAATGGGAGATTGCATGTTCAGATAACTCTGGATACAAGCCATATAGATACACATTTTGTTTAAGGGCGCAGCAGCATGCTCTATAAGTCACAACAACAACAACACAACATACTCTAAACGCACAACAACGAGCCCTGATGGCGAAAATAAATCACAGCATGACACAAAACAGCATTACATTGTCATCAAACAAAAGATTCATCCAGATTCAACCAGCAAGGGAAGGGGGTGAACCTCCCCCTGTAATGACGTCACAGGCTCGTGTCCTGGGGAGAGGTGGTGGGGGGGGGGGAGGAAGGAAAACGTGGGTCTCCCCCCATCCACCGTCCCCGACCCACACACACCGTCCCTATCCCGTCCCCTTCACCTCCTGGCCCTCAAGCTACTGAAGAAAATATATATTTCCTTTTTCCTTTGAAATCCTCGAAATCTTTAAGAAAACTTTGGGAATTTTCAGGACTCATGGTTTAACTTGTGGAAAGTAATTGTGTAATTTGGAGCCGGTGTGTCGAAGGAAACTGTTTTGTAATTAATAGGTGCAGTTTAGCAGCATAGAGACAATAAATAAATTTTGTAATGGGCAATATTTGATTATTCACACAGTGTGTGTGTGTGTGTGTGTGTGGTGTGTGTGTGGTGTGTGTGTTGTGTGTGGTGTGTGTGTGTGTGTGTGTGTGTGTGTTGTGTACTCACCTAGTTGTACTCACCTACTTGTACTTGAGGGGGTTGAGCTCTGGCTCTTTGGTCCCGCCTCTCAACCGTCAATCAACATGTGTAAAGGTTCCTGACCCTATTGGGCTCTATCATATCTGCACTTGAAACTGTGTATGGAGTCAGCCTCCATCACATCACTTCCTAATGCATTTCATTTGTCAACCACTCTGACACTAAAAAAGTTCTTTTTAATATCTCTGTGGCTCATTTGGCACTCAGTTTCCACCTGTGTCCCCTAGTGCGTGTGCCCCTTGTGTTAAATAGCCTGTCTTTATCTACCTGTCGATTCCCTTGAGAATTTTGAATGTGGTGATCATGTGTGTGTGTGTGTGTGTGTGTCGTGGGTGTGTGTGTGTGTGTGTGTGTGTGTGTGTGTGGTGTGTGTGTGCATCAGAGTGTGTATTAGAGTAAACAATATAAAGGACACGGCAACACCTCCAATCTGATGTAAATTGGATCTTTCAATTGGCCACAGATAATAATATGATGTTTAACGAAAATAAGTTCAAGCTCCTGCGAAATGGAAAAAATTAAAATTTAAAAACGGAATCAAACCGCACTGTAGAACGCAAAAGCAATGTAAAGGATCTTGGAGTAATCGTGTCGGAGACCTTACTTTTCAGAACACCATAAAGTAGCTGTCAGCTGGTGGTTACCTTGGGATCATTTCGGGGCTCTACGTCCAACCCGTCCTCGACTCAAGTCCATTACATTCAGCGGTCAACCCCACAGACGCATTCATAAATTTTAAACATGCTGTTCATTCAAAACGGGAATTTTCTCAAGTATAAATTATTATTATAATATATTAGCATATTGCTAATATATTATATAATATATTATTGCTAATATATTATATTGCTAATATATTGCTAATATATTAGCAGCCAGTACCTAGTACCTGGCTACTAGGTACGACATATATAGCATATTGTGTATATATAGGCATAGGAGAGGTTAGGTTAGGTGTTTAGGTTCTGTTGGCGATTATTTGTATTTGTAGTACGTGGGTGAAGCATTTATAGCGTTGTGGTTCGAACAAAATTCGTCAGTGAAGCACTTGTTCCGGAAGTGTTCGAATGTCAGCAGTTGTGAGTCGTGTGTAAACCGCTTTTCATTCATAAACAGGGGGTTGGCAGGTGCATGGAATCACTTTTGGATCTTTGTTTGGAGGACGGGCTGACGTCCCCGCGGCCCCGTCCTCGACCAGGGGCCAGCTTCACGAAGCAGTTACGCACGCACTTACGAACCTGTACATCTTTTCTTAATCTTTGGCGGCTTGTTTACAATTATAAAACAGTTAATGAGCTCCGAAGCACAGGAGGCTGTTTATAACAATAACAGAAGTTGATTGGGAAATTTTCATGCTTGTAAACTGTTTAATAAATGTAACCAAAAGCGTCAGAGATTGAGGAAAGATGTACAGGTTCGTAAGTACTTGCGTAACTGCTTCATGAATCTGGCCGCAGGCCTCCTGGTTGATGGACTGGTCAACAGGCTTTTGGACGCAGCTTCTCGCAGCCCGACGTATGAATCACAGCCTGGTTGATTAGGTATCCTTAGGAGGGGTTTATCAAGTTCTCTCTTGAACACTGTGAGGGGACGGCCAGTTATGCTCTTATGTGTAGTGGAAGCGTGTTGAACAGTCTCGGGCCTCTGATGTTGATAGAGTTCTCTTTCAGAGTACCTGCTGCACCTCTGCATTTCAACGGGAGTATTCTGCACATCCTGCCATGCCTCCTGGTCTCGTGTGGTGTTATTTCTGTGTGCAGGACCAGTCACTGAAATATTTGCCTTTCTTATCATTGTTAGTTACCCAACCACTTGGACTGGTCAGTAGAGCGACGGTCTCGCTTCATGCAGGTCGGTGTTCAATCTCCGACCGTCCAAATGGTTGGGCACCATTCCTTGCCCCGTCCCATCCTAAATCCTTATCCTGATCCCTTCCAAGTGCTATATAGTCGTAATGGCTTGGCGCTTTCACCCTGGTAATTCCCTCCCTCCTTCGGCACTTAATATTTTATATGTATATTTATTTGTTATTTATCAATTTAGTATGTATGTATCATTGTTAGTTCTAGTTAGTTTAGTTCATTTATTATGCACCCCATACCCATCCCGTGGGCGGTAGTGGAAAGGGTGACAGAGGCACATAATGGGCTCAGGGACTGAACCCCACAATTCATTTAGCTAAGCAAGTTACAATCTTGATGAGCTAGTTACAAAATTCAAAATAAGTCGTCACATCAACAATGGGTTCGAGATCGACCTCAAGTACAGGTTCTAAATTAAGCAACTGACATATGTGGAGAGCTAGTGTCACAATTTATATGTTTGTCCTGCACACTGCCCCCCCATCCAGTGGGTAGCGGTGGATAGGTTACAATCTAATACACGTATTGTCATTATCTGGCGATAGTAATGATGACATCCGGGACTTGAAGTTGACCCAGATTTTAGGTCTATTATTTTAGAAGTGTGGGAGTCTTACTTCAAGATCATGCTCATCACATAAATTATAAAGCTCGAAATCATAATTTTAAGCTCATTTGCCAGGTGCTCTGTCCTCTCTTCATGTCCAACAACTTGGGCTGGACGGTAGAGCGACGGTCTCGCTTCGTGCACGTCGGCGTTCAATCCTCGACCGTCCAAGTGGTTGGGCACCATTCCTTCCCCCGTCCTATGCTGATCCCCTTCCAAGTGCTATATAGTCGCAATGGCTTGGCGCTTTCTCCTCATAATTCCATTCCATTCTGTCCGTTTTTTTTAAGCTGTTTTATGTCCAGGTTTTTTTAAAAGTTTGTGTTACATTCTCCTTTTCTAAAAAGTACGAGCTCAGATTTTGAGCGCTCTATTGTATATGTAAATGTATTGGATATCCGCTCCAAAATGATGAATCAAAAGGTTTAATTTGTCTATTCGAAAGAAAAAAAAAGGTCAAGCAAGTCATAACCATTTTGATAAAATTCCTGGTTAAAGAAAAGTAATTTTCAATAGTTGTTTGAACTGAGATATCGTTGATGTGTTCCAAAATTGTCAGTAATTCTGGATATTTTAATAAATAAGTACTCATGCATGAGAAATATATCCTACACTGTACGTGTATCAAAATGTATACTCACTTTATAATAACTAATAATAATTATTTAGTTGACCAGACCACACACTAGAAGGTGAAGGGACGACGACGTTTCGGTCCGTCCTGGACCATTCTCAAGTCGATTGTGAAAATGGTCCACAATCGACTTGAGAATGGTCCAGGACGGACCGAAACGTCGTCGTCCCTTCACCTTCTGGTGTGTGGTCTGGTCAACATACTTTAGCTACGTTATTGTGACTCATCGCCTGCAATAATTATTTATACAACACGTACCCAACCCAAAAGTTATCGCAAGACATGAAGGAAACATTTTGTTAAGAACAGCTGTATGAAAAGCTGTATGAAGCCTGGGCAAAGACCGGGCCTCGGGGACGCTAAGCCCCGAAACCATCACAAGGTAACCACTCATCCGGGCAATGGCCACCTCTGTTGCCCCAAGACTATTAAAATCAAATTCCATTTTCATTCAGATAAAATTTCCTTCTCGACGTCTTTCAAGGTGAAGGTTCAAAATATTTTGGTATGGCTGCTCTCTGCTAAACAAAGAGGAGAGGAAGCGGGAGCCGGTCGGCCGAGCGGACAGCACGCTGGACTTGTGATCCTGTGGTCCTGGGTTCGATCCCAGGCGCCGGCGAGAAACAATGGGCAGAGTTTCTTTCACCCTATGCCCTGTTACCTAGCAGTGAAATAGGTACCTGGGTGTTAATCAGCTGTCACGGGCTGCTTCCTGGGGGGGTGGAGGCCTGGTCGAGAACCGGGCCGCGGGGACACTAAAAAAAACCCGAAATCATCTCAAGATAACCTCAAGAAGGGGTGGGGAGGGGGTGGAAAAGGGGTTGGGGGAGTCGGGGAGAATGGGAGGAGGTGAGGAGGGGAAAGGGGGTCAGGAGGGGGAAGGAGGGCCAAACCGACAATGAAAGAGAGCAAACTAACAAGTCTTCATCCCCTCGACATATCTAATTTGTGTTTAGAGTCTTTTTCCCGCCAAAAACTCCGTAACTAGAAGACCGCGCCATTCGCTCGACGACGACCGGGCATACAATAAAGGGTAAATTATCATCAAAGCAAATACAATAAACAGTATACATAAATTTCTCTCATTTCGTTGTCACTTGCGTATGAACCTCCCGTAGCATATAGGGGACCAACGCCTCTGTAGGCTCTCTTCTTTTTTTGTGTGTGTGTGGGGTGGGGGGGTGGGGGGTAGGGGGAACTAATACCCCATTGTTCAGTCTGATCACCGAAGTTTCTCTTTTATACTTTGTGGGGGATAATTAGCTTTAGGCTACCCTCTCTTGTTATAATTGTTACATTGCCCTTTTTTGGTATAGACATCTGTGTTCGCTCTCGGAATCAGTGCTTGAATTGTTGATATTTAATTAGTGAACGGCCCTTCACACTTAATATTTTGTTTTGACGTATTATGTATATTTATATTTGTGTGGACTTTGTGAGTTTGTGATCCGAGTATGTAGTGTATGTTGTGATAGTTAAGTTGTAGTATTTCTCGTGTATTGTGATAGTTAAGTTGTAGTATTTCTCGTGTATTTGTGATAGTTAAGTTGCAGTATTTCTCGTGTATTTGTGATAGTTAAGTTGCAGTATTCTCGTGTATTTGTGATAGTTAAGTTGTAGTATTTCTCGTGTATTTGTGATAGTTAAGTTGCAGTATTTCTCGTGTATTTGTGATAGTTAAGTTGCAGTATTTCTCGTGTATTTGTGATAGTTAAGTTGTAGTATTTCTCGTGTATTTGTGATAGTTAAGTTGTAGTATTTCTTGAGTGCTTGTGATAGTTAAGTCCTGAGTATTATCACTTCTACTTGAATCTGTTTTTTTTAATTAATATACTTAGGTACCTTTACCTGTATGCAGCTGCACAATACGAAGGGTTACATAGCGTGTCAAGAGCTAGATATGTGATACTAAAAAAAAAATCTACATCTGACAGGATGGTTAGTCTACATGTGATTAGTAGCGAGTATAACCTTGTCACAAAACGTAAGGTTTTAGACCCGTGGGGTTATTTGTAGTTGGGTTACCTGATACAATGTACTCTGTATGACTAACCATCCTGTGTGATGGGGATTTTATAGCATCACGTAGTTAGCTTTTTTGACACTGTACTCCACTTCATATAGTCTAGGATAGCTGCACTAATGCAGATGTACCTAATGTATTAATAAAAAAAAGATACAATGTAATTATATGTTATTCGTCTTCTTAAACTGGGGACGTTGAAGTCTCCAAGGAACATAATGTCCCGGGACGGAATTTCTAGATAGTTTTCTATTTTGTGTATCTGTTCCACATATTGTCAGCTGATGCATCTGGACTTAGTAAATGTAATTTAAGAACTCTCAGCATACAAGTTCCTCTTCAATATACAAATCTACTCTTTCATTCCACCTATTAGGCATCCAGACTTAACTATCCTGAGTTCTCTAGCCTTGAGGGAGCGCGTGAATGCTCCGAGCATTGCATTTTACTCTATTAGCAGGTCATTTGTAAAAGGAACTTTGTTTCTCGTTATTAACTTAATCCTTATAGATCCACCGCTTGGACAAGTCGATACACCGTCAATCTCGCTTCTTGCAGGTCGGCGTTCAATCCCCGATGCTCAAGTGGTTCGGCACCATTTCTTCTTCCCTCCGTCCTGCACCAGCTCCCCGTCCTCATATTCCTTTTAAATACTGAATAGTCGTACTGCCTTGAGCTTTCTCCTGAGAATTACCTTAACTTTAGGCCTTGTATGTAGGCAAATATTACTGCAGACATTTGGCGGCGGGTGAGGGTTCCTGGAATCAATTATAGAGCACATTTGAGCACAAATGAGCACATTGTCTCCAGGAAGTTAGAGCGCCACATCCATGTTAAAGTTCCACATCCATCTATGGTAGAGCTCCACACCCAGCCATGATAGAGCTCCACACCCAGCCATGTTAGAGCTCCACACCCAGCCATGATAGAGCTCCACACCCAGCCATGTTAGAGCACCACACCCAGCCATGTTAGAGCACCACACCCATCCCGGTGAGCGGTGGGCGCTTAATTATGTGTCCAGTATTGATAGCCGCAGTGGTAGTGAGGGTCGGCGGTTGTTGCAGTGTTGGGCTCTAGTATATTTTTGTTGTCAAATTATTCAAACTTTAAAAGCGGTTTTTAAACAATTATAAATTGACGTAAGTAAAAGTAAACGGAGGTCCCTGAAATGTTGTGTTGGTTGTGTAAGCGAGTTTGACGTCAAGTTTGACGTCCCACTCGCTGCTGCTGCTCCAGTTGACATCATCGTTTTCCAAAATAGACTTACTTGACTGGAATCATTAGTGCAGAAATTGGGATGCAGAGACAGCCGAAACAGCGGCCCGCGATACTGATGAAGAGGAACCAACCGGGACAAATTCTAATTATATCTTGATCTCCAAGTGATGACGATTGGTCTCCCCGGACAGAGTAATAATGTTTAGTTAAATGTTCCAGACAGAGCGCATATCATACCGGGGAATAACCAGGCGTCTTCAGTGTCACAATTAGCTCTCCGAATTGGACACAAATGGTAATTGTTAATAGGTCTTGTGCAGCTTCTCTGTTCTTATGTCTTTATGTTGACAAATCTGCCCATAGTAGGAAAGCAGCATGTAAAGGATTTGGGAATAATGATGTCTGACGACCTAACGTTTAGGGAGCATAACCAAGCAAATATCGCTTCACCCAGAAAAATGATAGGATGGATCACGAGAACTTTCAAATCCAGGGATCCCATCACAATGGTTGTACTATACAAATCACTTGTACTGCCCCATCTTGAATACGCTCAATACTCACTTCCCCCTTCAGAGCAGACGAGATTGCTGAAATAGAGGGAATACAGAGAACATATACGGCACGCATAGATGCGATAAAGCACCTAAATTATTGGGATCGTCTCAAAGCTCTCCAAATGTATTTACTAAAAAGGAGACGAGAGAGATACCAAATAATATACACCTGAAAAATACTGGAGGGCCAGGTCCCAAATCTACACAGTAAAATAACAACATACTGGAGGGACCGATATGGAAGAAAACGCAGAATAGAACCAGTGAAGAGCAGAGGTGCCATAGGCACAATCAGAGAACACTGTATATACATCAGAGGTTCACGGTTGTTAAACGTCCTACCAGCAACAATTGCCGGAACAGCTGTGGACATCTTCAAGCAAAAACTGGATGGTTTTCTTCAATAAGTGCCGGACCAACCGGGCTGTGGTGAGTGTGGGGGCCTGCGGGCCGCTCCAAGCAGCAGCCTGTTGGACAAGCTCTCACAAGTCAAGCCCGGCCTCGGGCCGGGCTTGGGGAGAAGAAGAACTCCCAGAACCCCCATCAAGCAGGTATCTAATATCTTCCACGTGTATATTATATGCATCTCTCCCCTACGCTCTAGAAAAAACAGATTTAGAATTTTTAATCGGTCCCAATAATCAAGAAGACTTATAACAGTATTTGCCACATTTCTCCATTTTAGATGTCTTAAGTTGAAATCACCAAGCAAGATGATGTTATTGGCTGGATTTGTGAGGTTATCTAAGCAGTGTTCTATTTTCATATGTTGGTCATTAAACTGCTGAGGATTTGCATGAGGTGATTTATATACAAGGACAATCACCACATTAATATTTTTATTTTGATAATCAATACTTGCACCATATTGTTTGTGCTGTTTAGCAGTTGTGCGGATTAATATGTCTTTGATATACAGGCTGACCCACCCTTAGCCTGTATGCAAGGCTGACCCCACCCTGTAGCCTTGATGCACAGGCTGACCCAACCCTGTTGCCTGTGATGCACAGGCTGACCCCACCCTGTAACCTGTGATGTACAGGCTGACCCTATCCTGTAGCCTGTCATATACAAGCTGACCCCCGCCCTGTAGCCTGTCATGTATAGGTTGACCCCCACCCTGTTGCCTGTGATGTACAGGCTGACCCCACCCTGTAGCCTGTCATGTACAGGCTGACCCCACCCTGTAGCCTGTCATGTACAGGCTGACCCCCACCCTGTAGCCTGTCATGTACAGGCTGACGCCCACCTGTAGCCTGTGTTTCCTGTCACATCAGAAAAGAGTGTACTCCGGTATCCAGATTACACTGTCATAATAGTCCTTAGTGAGAGTTTCAGTTAAAGCTGCGAACATTTGCCTCATATAGAGGCCAGTTATAAAGTGAACTTTGTTTGTATTGCGTATTTTGATACCTTGTGTGTTGGCGAATATGGAAGATGTTGTGGTGTTGTGGAAGTGTTGGGTATTGTACCTTGGTGTTGGTATCTATGAGTCTGGTAAGGCTGCCTCATTACTATTATCCAGAACCTCATCAACCAGGTAACAGGTATCTATGTCCTGTTGAGCATTTGACCGAGTTGACGGTACAGTTTGGACATTTCTTGCCATTCTGTTTCTTTTTCATTCTATTCGCTATTTTTATCCTCTAGAAATGCCACTGTCGTACACAACTACCCGGTAACCAACGCAGATATGACAATACTTAAAATAACGTGCCCGTCCATTTGACCTTGAATAGGCTACGTGGTTCAATGCCAGAAATAACGATTGATTTTCAGAAGCCTTGACTGAAACATGACATTGAGGATGGAAGTGGTTGGGCAGCGTTGTTACACTCAGGCCTCGTGTCCCCTTCCAAGTGGTATACAGTCACACTGGCTGAGCTGCGTTCTCACGATAATTACCTTACAGCGCGGAGCTCAATTGTTTATGGGAAACAGTTTGGCAAAGTTGTGTTTTGGTCTCATAATCAACGGACGTTTTTTTTACTGTGTGTGCGCGCGCGCGCGTGTATGTGTGTGTGTGTGTGTGTACTCACCTAGTTGTACTCACCTAGTTGTGCTTGCGGGTGTTGAGCTCTGGCTCTTTGGTCCCGCCTCTCAACCGTCAATCAACAGGTGTACAGTTTCCTGAGCCTAATGGGCTTATCATATCTACATTTGGAAACTGTGTATGAGTCAGCCTCCACCACATCGCTTCCTGAATCACTTCCATTGTCAACCACTCTGACACTAAAAAGTTCTTTCTAATATCTCTGTGGCTCATTTGGGCACTCAGTTTCCACCTGTGTCCCCTAGGTGTGGTGTGTGTGGTGTGTGTGTGTGTGTGGTGTGTGTGTGTGTGTGTGTGTGTGTGTGTGTGTGTGTGTGTGTGTGCGCGCGCCGCGCGTGCGTACACTGGGTGTATAAAAGCGGCCTTGGAGTGAGTGCGGTATACGGGCTCACCATAGCCCGTGCTACTTGGAAATTGTCCCGAGTAGCTGAATCTATAACAACATGAGTGCGGTCACTGGAGGACATCTCCTTGTCCACGAGGCTAACCATAGCCCGTGCTTCTTGCCCAGCTCCTTGGCCAGGTAAGTTACGGGCTCACCATAGCCCGTGCCCGTGCTACTTGGAACTTGTTCCGAGTAGCTGAATCTATAACAACAATGAGTGCGGTCCACACGAGTGTGGGATGTTTTCTTTTTTTTTGCCGTCACGACTGCAATGCGTACGTCGCCAATGTACATGTGGCAGACGCTTCACGAAGCTGTCGGGAATTAGCAAAAGAAAATACGAGAGCAACCGTACAGGGCCTGGGAGCAAGATCGTGTTAGAGTCCTTGAGGGTCTCTTCTCAGACTAGCCTCACCTGGTCCTGCTCCACGTTGGTCGTTGGAATCTCCTCAATGATGTAACACTTTAAGGGACTCCTAGGGTCCTCATCAAATTTATAGTTTAGTGACTTACAGGCAACTCGGTGTTGAAGACACTTAGAGCTGAAGGCTGGAGTAAGATTTGCAGTATTCAGAAGTGGTTCAACGGAAACACCGCATAAAGCTTAGCAGTAGTTTGTTTACTAACTTAACCACTAATACACAGGGTGCTTGATTTACTTTTTCATTGGCGTCAGCAAAGCTATGGTTGCATTAGCGAGACTCTTGACGTCCTGGCTAATCGACTCGTATCCACTCGTGGAGAAACACCTAACTTAACACAGTTGACAGCCAATCACTAACACGGCAAACCTAACTGCCGGTATGCAAAGGGATCACAAGAGTTCCAACTGGTTACTCGGTAATGATGATATGCAATAAACACAATAATAATCACACAATAACTAAATTTGTGGTGTATGTGAAGCTCACATCCACAGACGAGTGAAATGCTGTGATACCACACAGATAAACCCGCATTCCCCGTCGATTCACCTATAACCTCTGACAGGTATAAGAAGGTGAGAATTGTGGTTGACCCCTCAGATCAACACAGACACAATAAAACAACGACAAGATCTTGTACTTACAGATAAGGTACCCTTTCCTTACGCACTCACTCAGACTCGGTTTATACAAGCACTCGTAGGTGGCCTGATAGCTGGTTTCGCTCGTAGACCGGAGGTACTCGCAGTATCTTGAGATGATTTCGTGAGTAGGGGCGTGCTGTATGCTTAACAGACAG
>WNGS01163555.1:5791549-5807007 GCA_020271785.1 Procambarus virginalis
CGACTCCCGCTGATATAAGTGGCAGCCAAAGACTGCAGGAGGCGACTTGTTCAGTGATTCCTAGCAGGTGAACACCCAGGAAACCTGCACGTTGTCATCAATGACTTGCTGAACAAACCAAGTAGTGTTGTGTCCTACTGCAAAAGCGACGCTTGAAAATCTCTGTTCAAAACAACATGTTCTACTAAACACGGTGGAAAGGAAACAATAAATCTGACAGAAAGTTGCTACAGTGATTGTTCAATGTTGTTACCGCGGGATACTTGATCAACCAGGTGTGATTCATACGACAGGCTCCGAGTAACTGTGCCCAACAGCCTGGTTAACCAATCACCAACCAGGAGGCCTGATAGAGACCGGGCCGCGGCCTACTACCGTAGATAGTAGGAAAGGATGAAAGATGTGGAAGGAAATGCAGAATAGAGGCCAGTGAAGACTAGAGGTGCTATAGGCACACTCAGAGAACACTGTATGAACATTAGAGTGTTCAATATCCTCCCAGCAAGTGATAACAAATATTCCGGAACAAAATTGGAAGTTTTAAAAAAAAAACTGGATAGTTTTCTGCAAGAAGTGCCCGACGTCTGTGTTGTTATTGTCTTAAGTCTGTGTCAAAATCTCCTTGAGGAGATTTTGTGTACAAAATGTGTTTTGAGTTTTGTTTTATTTTGAGTTTTGTTTTGTGATTTTTGTGTGGTCTGAGTTTTGTTTTGTGAGTTTTTTGTGTTTTGAGTTTGTACACTATTTTGTGTACTGTTTTGTGTTTTGTGATTTTCTTCATTGTGTACACTAATGACATTAGACAATGTAAGTTGTGTGACAAGATTATGCTCATAAACACGACACTCTCGAGATGCAAGCGGGTGAACGCGGACTTTTTTGGGCGCAAGTCTTTATTTTGTAGATTCTATACATAATAGCTATAGGTAATATATGCTTTGGATGACAGTTTGGATGTTTATCTTGAGATGATTTCGGGCCTTAGCGTCCCCGCGGCCCGGTCCTAGACCAGGCTTCCTTTTTGTTACACACTCCAGGAAGCAGCCCGTAGCAGCCGTCTAACTCCCAAGGACCTATATACTGCTAGGTGAACAGAGGCGTTAGGGTGAAAAAACTCTGCTTATTTGTTTCCACCTCCACCGGGAATCGAACCCGGAACCTCAGGACTAGGAATCCGAAGCGCTGTCCACTGAGCTGTCAGGCCTGTGAAACTTAGCCATATTTTGGATTTTTTTTTTTACTTAAAAATCGTATCCATTGCCATTTTCAGCCGGCCTCGTGGAGGGTTGCAGGTGTGTACATCGACTTAGGCCAGTGAGCTTTTAATCTGTTGTGAGAATATTGCCCGTACCACACACCTGGAGAGGGTTCTAGAGTTCTTCTACTCCCCGAGCCTGGCCTGAGGCCAGGCTCGATTTGGGATAACTTGGTCCAACTGGCTGTTGCTTGGAGCGGCCCGCAGGCCCACATATCCACTACAGCCTGGTTGGTCCGGTACTTGCAAGAACCTGTTTAAGTGCCTCTTGAATACATCCACCTTTATTCCAGCAATATTTCTAATACTTTCTGGAAGGGTGTTGAGCAGCCGTGGACCTCTGATGTTCAGACTGTGTTCTCTGATTGTGCTTATGGCACCTCTACTCTTCATTTGCCCGAATCATTCATTGCAAAGGCCATTTATATACATTTCCGAAGCATTGATTTATAAGGAGTCATTCATGTTGACTCTCAGCATTAGCCCGTATGCTGCGGCTATACATTTAGGACTAATATTAATTGCATTTTCTGCTGAAAATTACCTGGTGAATGTGATTGTCTGTCACCTGAGTGTGAGGACGCTGACGGCACAGTAGAGCGGTGAGGGGGGAGGGTCGACGGGCTCTCCTTCACCATTGTCAACAGTGTGGGTGGACACCCTGGTGACCCTCACCAGTGTGGGTGGACACCCTGGTGACCCTCACCAGTGAGGGTGGACACCCTGGTGACCCTCACCAGTGAGGGTGGATACCCTGGTGACCCTCACCAGTGTGGGTGACACCCTGGTGACCTTCACCAGTGAGGGTGGACACCCTGGTGACCCTCACCAGTGAGGGTGGACACCCTGGTGACCTTCACCAGTGAGGGTGGACACCCTGGTGACCCTCACCAGTGTGGGTGGACACCCTGGTGACCCCTCACCAGGGTGGGTGGACACCCTGGTGACCCTCACCAGTGCGGGTGGACACCCTGGTGACCCTCACCAGTGCGGGTGGACACCCTGGTGACCCTCACCAGTGTGGGTGGACACCCTGGTGACCCTCACCAGTGAGGGTGGACACCCTGGTGACCCTCACCAGTGAGGGTGGACACCCTGGTGACCCCTCACCAGGGTGGGTGGACACCCTGGTGACCCTCACCAGTGTGGGTGGACACCCTGGTGACCCTCACCAGTGTGGGTGGACACCCTGGTGACCCTCACCAGTGAGGGTGGACACCCTGGTGACCCTCACCAGTGAGGGTGGACACCCTGGTGACCCCTCACCAGGGTGGGTGGACACCCTGGTGACCTTCACCAGTGTGGGTGGACACCCTGGTGACCTTCACCAGTGTGGGTGGACACCCTGGTGACCCTCACCAGTGTGGGTGGACACCCTGGTGACCCTCACCAGTGTGGGTGGACACCCTGGTGACCTTCACCAGTGTGGGTGGACACCCTGGTGACCTTCACCAGTGTGGGTGGACACCTTACTGAAGGTTAAAATACCCGAGAGGATGAACGTCTGCGTCATACTGTTACTGTGAGGTGTTGTGAGTTCTGCAGACTACAGTGTCGGTCTGTAGGAGCGAACATGATTAGCGGTGGATGGGTATGGGATACATAATAAACAAGTGAAATGAAATGTAGTTTTGATTTATATGTTTATCAACTGTGGATCATATTTGATATTCAGGAGGGGAGGGAGGGAGGGAGGGTTGGCGCCACACCCACACTGGCATATAGTGCCAGTAACCCCGTTGTCAGGTCACTGGAGACTCTATAAATCAATTGGCATTGATTGCTGCAGATGTAAACACACACACACACACGCACACACACACACACACACACACACACACACACACACACACACACACACACACACACACACACACACACACACACACACACACACACACACACACACACATTAGAAAGAACTTTTTTAGCGTCAGTGGTTGACAAACGGAATGCATTAGGAAGTAATGTGGTGGAGGCTGACTCCATACACAGTTTCAAGTGTAGATATGATAGAGCCCATAGACTCGGGAACCTGTACACCTGTTGATTGACGGTTGAGAGGCGGGACCAAAGAGCCAGAGCTCAACCCCCGCAAGCACAACTAGGTGAGTACAACTAGGTGAGTACACACACACACACACACACATGCACGCACGCACGCAACAGTTTGCACAGTGTAGAAGCTGTCACATTTGCACTGAACTACACCCGTGGATTATTGTCATGACCATTGTTCAGTGGAGGAAGGGCAGAAGCTGTGGGAAGTTCTTGAAGGAAACGCCGGTTAAGGCAGGAACATGTTTACACAACGAACATTCTCTTAAATCTTCGCATGGAGACGTGTCCCGGCAACCTGTCCTCACACTTAATATATGCAAATCTTTAACGTTATCAACCACTGCGTCACATTTCCGGTGCTTAAGTGAGATAAAACCAACGCAATATTAGTGGTGCTTCTTCGGACTAACGATCGTCGGCCTCGATAGGTTGACACGTTAGTACGCTTCTGATTAGGCAAAACCATTGTAAATCTGACGCATGTCAGATAGTGAGACATGTTATCTGAGTTGTTTGTTATCTTTGGTTATCTTGTATATTTTTTATATTATCTTTAATGTTTTTATATTCTTATCTTTTATCTTAAGAACGTTGTAGGGCCAAAGTTATTGACAAACGAAAATATTAGGAGTTCCGGGAAGTATATTATGACTTGAGTGGGAGGTGTTTCTCTCTCACCTTCATGTACAGGGAGCCTCGACCCCCACACAGCACCTGCCACACAGCACCTGCCCACACAGCACCTGCCCACACAGCACCTGCCCACACAGCACCAGTCCACACAACACCTGCCCCACACAGCACCTGCCCACACAGCACCTGCCCACACAGCACCTGCCCACACAGCACCTGCCCACACAGCACCTGCCCACACAGCACCTGTCAAACAGCACCTGCCACACAGCACCTGCCCACACAGCACCTGCCCACACAGCACCTGCCCACACAGCACCTGCCCACACAGCACCTGCCCACACAGCACCTGCCCACACAGCACCTGCCCACACAGCACCTGCCCACACAGCACCTGCCCACACAGTACCTGTCACACAGCACCTGCCACACAGCACCTGTCCACACAGCACCTGCCACACAGCACCTGCCCACACAGCACCTGCCACACAGCACCTGCCCACACAGCACCTGCCACACAGCACCTGCCCACACAGCACCTGCCCACACAGCACCTGCCCACACAGCACCTGCCCACACAGCACCTGCCCACACAGCACCTGCCCACACAGCACCTGCCCACACAGCACCAGTCCACACAACACCTGCCCACACAGCACCTGCCCACACAGCACCTGCCCACACAGCACCTGCCACACAGCACCTGCCCACACAGTACCTGTCACACAGCACCTGCCACACAGCACCTGCCCACACAGCACCTGCCCACACAGCACCTGCCCACACAGCACCTGCCCACACAGCACCTGCCCACACCGCACCTGCCCACACAGCACCTGCCCACACAGCACCTGCCCACACAGCACCTGCCCACACAGCACCTGCCCACACAGCACCTGCCCACACAGTACCTGTCACACAGCACCTGCCACACAGCACCTGTCCACACAGCACCTGCCACACAGCACCTGCCCACACAGCACCTGCCACACAGCACCTGCCCACACAGCACCTGCCCACACAGCACCTGCCCACACAGCACCTGCCCACACAGCACCTGCCCACACGCACCTGCCCACACAGCACCTGCCCACACAGCACCAGTCCACACAGCACCTGCCCACACAGCACCTGCCCACACAGCACCTGCCCACACAGCACCTGCCCACACAGCACCTGCCCACACAGCACCTGCCCCACAGCACCTGCCACAACAGCACCTGCCCACACAGCACCTGCCACACAGCACCTGCCCACACAGCACCTGCCCACACAGCACCTGCCCACACAGCACCTGCCCACACAGCACCTGCCACACAGCACCTGCCACACAGCACCTGCCCACACAGCACCTGCCCACACAGCACCTGCCCACACAGCACCTGCCCACACAGCACCTGCCCCACAGCACCTGCCCACACAGCACCTGCCCACACAGCACCTGCCCACACAGCACCTGCCACATAGCACCTGCCCACACAGCACCAGTCCACACAGCACCTGCCACACAGCACCTGCCACACAGCACCTGCCCACACAGCACCTGCCCACACAGTACCTGCCCACACAGTACCTGCCCACACAGTACCTGCCCACACAGCACCTGCCCACACAGTACCTGCCCACACAGCACCTGCCCACACAGCACCTGCCACACAGCACCTGCCCACACAGCACCTGCCACACAGCACCTGCCCACACAGCACCTGCCCACACAGCACCTGCCCACACAGCACCTGCCCACACAGCACCTGCCACACAGCACCTGCCCACACAGCACCTGCCCACACAGCACCTGCCACACAGCACCTGCCCCACAGCACCTGCCCACACAGCACCTGCCACACAGCACCTGCCTACACAGCACCTGCCCACACAGCACCTGCCACACAGCACCTGCCCACACAGCACCTGCCCACACAGCACCTGCCCACACAGCCCTGCCACACAGCACCTGCCCACACAGCACCTGCCCACACAGCACCTGCCCACACAGCACCTGCCCACACAGCACCTGCCCACACAGCACCTGCCACACAGCACCTGCCCACACAGCACCTGCCCACACAGCACCTGCCCACACAGCACCTGCCCACACAGCACCTGCCCACACAGTACCTGCCCACACAGCACCTGCCCACACAGTACCTGCCCACACAGCACCTGCCCACACAGCCACCATTTGATAAGTGTCCAGCACGGACCACAACGCCCACACCTCCTTGTCGCATGTGGGGGCTCATTCCCCACTAAGGGCTACCCTAACCAGAAACTTATGAACCCAGGCAACCCACCCAACCCATCCCAACCCAACCCAACCAACCCAACCCAACCCAACCCAACCCAACCCAACCCAACCCAACCCAACCCATCCCAACTCATCATATCCCTCTAATGCATAGAAAACGTGGCACCGCAACTTTTCATAGTATTTCGTAATTAGTACGATGACGGACCATAAGGTAGAGAATGAGACGCAGTGGTTGAGAGGTCGGGTTAACTGCGTGTTATCTTTAGCCAGTTGGTGTGACTTACGCTCCGCATATAAGGAACTAACTGCTTATGTGGTGGTGCGTGGTTGACGCTGCAGGCGCTACTGTCCACACGGCATCACTTGTTGCGGCTTGGTGGTGTTGTTGTTGTAACAGTTATATTTGTGTGTTGATAGAGAAACTGGAGTTGATTAGACACGGTTGACGTACAACCTTGTCCCGCGCGCGCGTGTGTACTCACCTATTTGTACTCACCTATTTGTGCTTGCGGGGGTTGAGCTTTGGCTCTTTGGTCCCGCCTCTCAACTGTCAATCAACTGGTGTACAGATTCCCGAGCCTACTGGGCTCTATCATATCTACCCTTGAAACTGTGTATGGAGTCAGCCTCCACCACATCACTGCCTAAAGCATTCCATCCGTTAACTACTCTGACACTGAAAAAGTTCCTTCTAACGTCTCTGTGGCTCATGTGGGTACTCAGTTTCCACCTGTGTCCCCTTGTTCGCGTCCCCCCAGTGTTGAATAGTTTGTCCTTGTTTACCCGGTCGATTCCTCTGAGGATTTTGTAGGTTGTGATCATATCTCCCCTTACTCTTCTGTCTTCCAGTGTCGTAAGGTGCATTTCCCGCAGCCTTTCCTCGTAACTCATGCCTCTTAGTTCTGGGACTAGTCTAGTGGCATACCTTTGGACTTTTTCCAGCTTCGACTTGTGCTTGACAAGGTACGGGCTCCATGCTGGGGCTGCATACTCCAGGATTGGTCTTACATATGTGGTGTACAAGATTCTGAATGATTCCTTACACAGGTTCCTGAACGCTGTTCTGATGTTAGCCAGCCTCGCATATGCCGCAGATGTTATCCTTTTTATGTGGGCTTCAGGAGACAGGTTTGGTGTGATATCAACTCCTAGATCTTTCTCTCTATCCGTTTCATTAAGTACTTCATCTCCTATTCTGTATCCTGTGTCTGGCCTCCTGTTTCCACTGCCTAGTTTCATTACTTTGCATTTACTCGGGTTGAACTTCAACAGCCATTTGTTGGACCATTCACTCAGTCTGTCTAGGTCGTCTTGTAGCCTCCTACTATCGTCCTCAGTTTCAATCCTTCCTCATAATTTTTGCATCATCGGCAAACATTGAGAGAAACGATTCTATACCCTCTGGGAGATCATTTACATATATCAGAAACAGTATAGGTCCAAGGACTGACCCCTGCGGGACTCCACTCGTAACGTCTCGCCAATCTGAGACCTCACCCCTCACACTGACTCTTTGTCTCCTGTTGCTTAGGTACTCCTGTATCCAACGGAGTACCTTCCCTTTCACTCCAGCCTGCATCTCCAGCTTTTTGACTAGTCTCTTGTGTGGCACTGTATCAAAGGCTTTCTGACAATCCAAAAATATGCAGTCTGCCCACCCTTCTCTTTCTTGCCTTATTTTTGTTGCCTGGTCGTAGAATTCAAGTAACCCTGTGAGGCAGGACCTGCCATCCCTGAATCCATGTTGGTGCTGTGTTACAAAGTTCTTTCGCTCCAGGTGCTCCACTAGCTTTCTTCGCACAATCTTCTCCATCAGCTTGCATGGTATGCAGGTTAGGGACACTGGCCTGTAATTCAGTGCCTCCTGTCTATCCCCTTTCTTGTATATCGGGACTACATTAGCTGCTTTCCAAATTTCTGGCAGTTCCCCTGTTGCCAGAGATTTGTTATACACTATGGAGAGTGGTAGGCACAGTTCTTCTGCTCCTTCCTTAAGTATCCAGTGTGTGTGTGTGTGTGTGTGTGTGTGTGTGTGTGTGTGTGTGTGTGTGTGTGTGTGTGTGTTGTGTGTACTCATATAGTTCTACTCACTTAGTTGTGCTTGCGGGGGTTGAGCTCTGGCTCTTCAACTGGTGAAGAGCCAGAGCTCTTCTAGTGAACACCGTCATTCAACTGGTGTACAGGTTCCTGAGCCTGTATCTTATCTACATTTGAAACTGTGTATGGAATCAGCCTCCACCACATCACTTCCTAATGCAATTCATTTATTAACTACTCTGACACTGAAAAAGTTTCTTTCTAATGTCTCCATGTCTGGTCTCATGTTCCCTCTACTTAGTTTAATTACCTTACATTTACTTGGGTTGAACTTTAGTAGCCATTTGTTGGACAATTCCTTCAGTTTATTTGTCTAGGTCATCTTGTAACCTCTTAATATTTTCCTTGGCGCCTTCTTTGATAATTACTTACTTTCTACTTTCCTCTGTCTTAATCCTCCTCATAATTTTTGCATCATCAGCAAACATTGAGAGGAACGAGTCTATTCCCTCTGGGAGCTCATTTACATATATCAGAAACAATATAGGTCCAAGGACTGACCGTGCGGGACTCCACTGGTGACGCCTCGCCACTCTGAGACCTCACCCCTCACAGTGACTCGCTGTCTTCTGTTGCTTTGGTACTCCCTTATCCAGTGGAGTACCTTCCTTTCACTCCTGCCTGCATCTCCAGCTTGTGCACTAGTCTCTTGGATGGTACTGTATCAAGGGCTTTCTGGCAATCCTAAAATATGCCATCTGCCCACCCTTCCTTTTCTTGCCTAATTTTTGTCGCCGGGTCATAGACTTTATTTAATCCTGTGAGGCAAGATTTGCCATCCCTGAACCCATGCTGGTGATGTGTTACAAAGTTCTTTCCAGATGTTGTATTTGTTTTTTCGCGCAGTCTTGTCCATCACCTTGCATGATATGCAAAGAGCCGAAGCTCAACCCTCGCAACTGAGTGCAACTAGGTAATTACACACACACACACACACACACACACACACACACCCACACACCACACACACACACACACACACACACACACCTCGTAGCCTGGTGGATAGCGCGCAGGACTTGTAATTCTGTGGCGCGGGTTCGATTCCCGCACGAGGCAGAAACAAATGGGCAAAGTTTCTTTCACCCTGAATGCCCCTGTTACCTAGCAGTAAATAGGTACCTGGGAGTTAGTCAGCTGTTACGGGCTGCTTCCTGGGGTGTGTGTGTGGTGTGGGGAAAAAAAAGTAGTTAGCAAACAGTTGATTGACAGTTGAGAGGCGGGCCGAAAGAGCAAAGCTCAACCCCCGCAAACACAACTAGGTGAATACAACTAGGTAAATACACACACACACACACACACACACACCACACACACACACACACACACACACACACACACACACACACACACACACACACACACTCACTCCCTCTCTCTCAGTGATGAGGTCACGCTTCGTCCCCGCCCCTCACCTTGGCGAGCACAATAAGTGAATGTATAAGTTCTTTGAGCAAACTCCGAGGAAAGAGCGTACGATATATAGTTCTCTGTCACAATCACGTCACTCTATTCCAGTTCATATCCCGTCCTCGTAACCTTTGCACGTGCTTGTTAATTAAAGGATACGATCCAGTCCTTATATTCCTAGCATGTGATATATTATCACACTGGTTTAGCACTCTCTCCTCTTAGTTCATTCATGGCCAACTGTATTCTCTTTCCTTCTTCGCAATTACCTGTGTTCAGCTGTGTGAGTCAGCGAGTGGTGAGGCTGGCATCACTTACGTCTTCCGCAGTAAACATTGTATTAACTCTTTAGAATTTGTTCTATCCTGAGCATGTGCTGCTCAGTCTTCAATTCAGACTGGGAAAATAATATCTGACGAAGATTTTGTCAGTCGTGAATTCTCATAATCACGGAGCATTGTTTGCATATACCCGGGCGATATAAGAGGATACCTGAGAACAAGCTTTTCAGATGTGACAGGAAACACAGGCTACGGGATGGGGTCAGGCTGTTCATCAAAGACACACTCATTTGCACCGAACTGTTTCAACACCACAAACTATATGGTGGAAGTGCTGATAATCAAAATAGAAATGATAAATGTGGTGATTGTCCTTGTATAAATCACCAGACGCAAATCCTTAGCAGTTTAAAGACCAATTTATGAAAGTAGAACACTGCTTAGAAAACCTCACAAACCCTGCCCCTAACATCATCTTGCTTGGTGATTTCAACTTAAGGCATCTAAAATGGAAAAATGTGGCAAATATTGTTATAGCAGAGAGAATCCCAGGAAGTAGTCTAAATGAACAGTCTCACACAAATGATCTTATGCAGATGTGTAACAGATTTGCTTTAAATCAGCAAAAAAGTAGAGCCAACTAGGAAGTAAAACACCTTAGACCTTATTTTTACAAACAACAAAGCAGAGGTACATAATGATTACAAATACATTTTACTCAGATCACAACTTAATCGAAGTTCAGACGAGCATGGACAACAGACCTAGTCTCAAATCCAAGAGAATGAGAGAATTCATCGAATTCAATTTTAATAACAAATGGATTAACTGGGAACGAATAAGCCAAGACCTCGCAGAACTATGCTGGGAAGAACAGCTAGATGATGCAAACTTATGCCAGTGCTACTTTATGGCGTTCTGTAACGGTAAGGTCTTCTGATATAGTTATTCCTAGATTGGCCTTTACATTGCATAGATTGAATCACACCATAGATTGAATCACACCATAGATTGAATCACACCATAGATTGAATCACACCATAGATTGAATCTTTACATTGCTGTTTCGTTCTACAGTGGGATTTGATTCACTTTTATATATGGTGTCCGTTTTTTAATTTAAATTTTTGCCATAGCGCAGGAGCTGGAACTTATTTTCGTTAAACATCTTATTATTGTATGTGACCTATTGAAAGATCCGATTTACATCCGATTGGAGATTTGCCGTGTCCTCTATATTGTCTACTCGCATGGCATGAAAATCCTAGTGTCATCTGCAAATGATGATACAGTGCTGTAGTTTGTATCCTTGTTATGTATGATATTAGGATGAGAAAAAGTACCGGAGCAAGTACGGTACCTTGGGGGACTGAGCTTTTCACAGTAGATGATCCGGATTTTACTGTGTTGACTATTACACTCTGCGTTCTGTTTGTTAGGAAGTTGAAGATCTATCTCCCTAATTTGCCAGTAATTCCTTTTGCACGAATTTTGTGCGCAATAACACCATGGTCACGTTTGTCGAAGCTTTTGCCAAGTGTGTGTATATTACATCTGTGTTTTGCTCGTCTTCCATGACACCTAAGGCCATGTCATAGTGATCTAGCAACTGTGAGAATGGGGAATGAGAACCCTTGTTTTATCAACAGAGATTATGAGGCCACATTCTACTACTTTCTTGGAGAATGCATCAAGTATCACGTGTAGCCTTGGTTTACTGTGTGCCATAATACAAATATCATCAGCATAACATATAACAGTTTCAGTAGGTTGTACAGGTATGTCGTGGATAAGTTTGTGCATAAGTATATTGAAGAGCATAGGGCTTAGGACACCACCTTGAGGTGTGCCTAGTTTGAATGCACCTGTTCTTGTACTTTTAACACCTTTAAATAGGACACTAGCACACCTGTTGGATAGGTAGCTCTTTATCCAACTCAGAAGATTACCTTTGATTCTAAATTCAGCAAGTTGCTCTAATATTATTTCGCCATTCGCTACATCGAAAGCTGACTTTAGGTCACTAAAGGCTGCCTGTGTCCCATCCTGGGAGTGTACAAAATATTCACCAAAGCATGTTTGTGTGCTACACTTGGGCATGAACCCATATAGGTTAGGATCCAGCTGGTCAAACGGCGAGTGTGGTTGGCCCCAGACAGTGTCTCGGTGTCTCGGGTACTTGAGGGTGGAGGGGGGGGGGTGTCTTGTCTAGACACAGACTTCTGAGAACGTATTGTTGTTGTTGATTTCGTATACTTGAGTATGCAGACATGTTGTTGAATAGGCGGTAAAGGAATAGGCTGGCTCTCCTTGCCTAAGCAAGAGATTACCGTAACAACATGTTTCTAGTGCTGCAGTACCTATTTTCTCGAAGCACTGGATTACGTCTGCATTAAGGCACTACGGGCTCACCATAGCTCGTGCTACTTGGAACTTTTTGTTCCAGGTAGCGAATCTTTAACAACAACAAACGTCTGCATTATGTAGTTGTTCTTTCCAGCATAGTTCTACGAGGTCTTGGTTTATTAGTTCCCAGTTAATCAGTTTGTTATTAAAATTGAATTGGCTGAAATCTCCTCTTCTGGAATTTGAGATTGGCTGCACAGGTCTGTTGCCCATGCTTGTATGATCTTAGATCAAGTTGTGATCTGAGTAGCAAGTAGTTGTAATCATTATGTCCCTGATTAGCTCATCGTTGTTTGTAAAAGTAAGGTTTAGGATGTTTTCTTTCCTAGTTGGCTCTACTATTTGCTGGTTTAAAGCAAATCTGTCACACATCTGCAAGAGATCATGTGTGTGTGTGTGTGTGTGTGTGTGTAACTGTTCATTCAGACTGCTTCCTGGGATTCTCTCTGCTATAACAGTATATGCCACATTTTTCCATTTTAGATATCGTAAGTTGAAATCACCAAGCATGGTGATATCAGGATTTGTGAGGTTATCTAAGCAGTGTTCTATTTTCATAAGTTGGTCGTTATACTGCAGGGGATTTGCATCAGGTGATTTATATACAAGGACAATCACCACAATTGGTATTTTTATTTTTGTTATCAGCACTTCCACCATATTGTTTGTGGTGTTTAGCAGTTGTGCGGATTAATATGTCTTTGATGTACAGGCTGACCCCCCCTGTAGCCTGTGATGTACAGGCTGACCACCACCCTGTAGCCTGTGATGTACAGGCTGACCACCACCCTGTAGCCTGTCATGTACAGGCTGACGCCCACCCTGTTGCCTGTGTTTCCTGTCACATCAGAAAAGAGTGTACTCCGGTATCCAGATTACACTGTCATAATAGTCCTTAGTGAGAGTTTCAGTTAAAGCTGCGAACATTTGCCTCGTATAAGAGGCCAGTTATAAAGTGAACTTTGTTTGTATTGCGGGTTTTGATACCTTGTGTGTTGGCGAATACGAAAGGTGTTGTGGTGTTTGTGGAAGTGTTGGGTATTGTACCTTGGTGTTGGTATCTATGGTCGATAGAACTCGATAAACACCTCCAAAGGATACCTGATCAACCAGGCTGTGACTCATACGTCAGGCTGCGAGTAGCAGCGTGCAATAGCCGAGTTGACCAGACCACCAACCGGAGTTCTGGTCAGAGACAGGGCCTCAGGGACGTTGATTCCAGGAATCATCTCAAGGCAGGTAGTCAAGGGTGAAATAAGGTGATCATATGCTCGAGACACGACCAGTGTCTTGGTAGGGGAGAGTAGATCAATATATGGAAGGGTGGGGGGGGGGGTTGACAGCCGGGAAGAAAGGGTGAGGGAGGGGTTTGACAGCTGGGAAGGGTGAGGGAGGGGTTTGACAGTCGGGAAGAAAGGGTGAGGGAGAAGTTTGACAGCCGGGAAGAAAGGGTGAGAAAGGGGTTTGACAGCCGGGAAGAAAGGGTGAGAAAGGGGTTTGACAGCCGGGAAGGAAGGGTGGGGAGGGGTTTGACAGCCGGGAAGAAAGGGTGAGGGCGGGGGTTGAGAGCTGGGAAGAAGAGAGATCTATGTGGTGAAAGAGTCTACGAGGCCAGCAGGACACCTTCTGGTGTGGCCGCTCTCTGGTTAAGAGCGTTCAGAAGTAAGGCGGAGGGTCTGTTGAGAGATATTGCCATCTGTGAGGCTAGCATGTCTTCCCTTTAACTTGATAATCATGAGAGAGAGAGAGAGAGAGAGAGAGAGAGAGAGAGAGAGAGAGAGAGAGAGAGAGAGCGTAAACCCAGAGGATGCTACAATTAGAACAGTGTGATGTCTCCCAATTGGTGTCCGGTGGCTCGTAAGATATTGGCCAGGAAGGGAAGGAAGGAAGGAAGGGAGGGGTCACTGGGTGCTGTGACTGATGGTGGGCGTCATGGGAAGGGTTGCACCCTCTCTTGTGCCGCCGCCTCTCACCTCCCTCTTCATCTCGCATCTCCTCATACCTTACTTTATTTGTAATAAAACTCCACAGCATTTTATCTGTATTTTACTTCTGTCCTGTTCTACCTACTCTACTCTACTCCCCCCCACCCACCTCACCAGTGTGAGGCACTGTCACCTGGGCGCCTCTCACTGCTCCCTCACCTGGGCGCCTCTCACTGCTCCCTCACCTGGGCGCCTCTCACTGCTCCCTCACCTGGGCGCCTCTCACTGCTCCCTCAAATGGGCGCCTCTCACTGCTCCCTCACCTGGGCGCCTCTCACTGCTCCTTCACCTGGGCGCCTCTCACTGCTCCCTCACCTGGGCGCCTCTCACTGCTCCCTCACCTGGGCGCCTCTCACTGCTCCCTCACCTGGGCGCCTCTCACTGCTCCCTCACCTGGCGCCTCTCACTGCTCCTTCACAGTTCTTGTGGTGCTCGTCTCTAGCCGATATTCATGACTCAACAATTACACCGTGAGGAAGACAGTCATTACACTGAAGGCGGACAATCATTACACTTTTTTTTTTTTTTTTAAATTTTGCCCCGAGGGAAAAGTTTATTGGGCAGCGCCACTCATCTTGTGAGTGGACACCCCGCCATAGCAGCCAACCCGTCCTCGCAAATTCGTGTAGTCAATATTGACTTATTAAATATGTGCATAGGTGACATACTTAACATAATAGTTTCCCTTGAAAAGCTTCATAGAAAACACCGACCTTACCTAACCTACTTAGTATGTTAAGATAAGCATCTTATTGCTTCGTAATTACAATTGTTACTTAACCTATACCTATAATAGGTTAAGTAACAATTGTAATTACGAAGCTATAAGATGCTTATTTTAACATACTAACTGCAATAGAAAATTTAAAATATGAAAAAACTTATATTAAATGCTAGTATTTCAAAATGTGTTAATTTAAACATTGAATGTCCAGTGTAATAAGTACATAATCCAGCACCACTGCATTATGTACTGATAAGACACAAGCTTGCCAAACATACCAGGAAGATAATACATCGTCACCACAACACAATATAATTTGAGAACACCTGTGAAAGAGATATTTGACTCGGAACCT
>WNGS01163555.1:5816677-5829556 GCA_020271785.1 Procambarus virginalis
GGCATATCTAAATAATAATAAAACAGTAACTATACAGCCTAATCCAGCCTGTAAGGAAAAAATCATAAGCCTAATAACACTGTCTTAAGTCTAATTTAATAATAACGTGCTATACTAGGCCTAGACAAGTGTAGGTGTGGATGTTGTCTTCGTTCTAGTACAACGGTACAGAATTACCAGTACAAAATCATTTTTTTTAAGGGGCGCAACAGTCAATGTTGTAGGTTCCTGTCAGGTGATTGTCCGCCTTCAGTGTAATGATTACTTGAGACAGTTAAGCAAGTCCCAGCTGAGTCTGGTACAAGTGACAGGATGAACAACCCAGGGGTTTTCTTCCTATTGGGGAGTGTTGTACATGCTGCTACAACCCGTCCTCCAAATTCGTATAGTCATAATTGACTTATTAGTTACGTGGGTGGTGACATACTAAACATAATAGTTTCCCCTGAAAAGCTTCATAGAAAACACCGACCTTACCTAACCTACATTTCATATTTATTATTGCAGGCATTTATTATTTGAGGTTCTTTCAATAATTCTATGTACTGCTTATCTATTTCAGGTGAGTGTGGCTGGCTGATCCATAGTACCTGATGTCAAGTTTCCTGTAACGTGAGTGTGTGTACTCGTGTTTTACTGAGCTCCAACTCTACCCCTGGGCCCCACCTGTTCTTAGTTGGCTTGGTGCCTATGACGTCTAAGTGTGTATGTGTGTACTCACCTAGTTGTGCTTGTGGGGGTTGAGCTCTGGCTCTTTGGTCCCGCCTCTCAACTGGCATTTAACTGGTGTACAGATTCTTGAGCCTACTGGGCTCTAGGTCAAGCTAACGTCCTCACTCCAAGCGGTGCTTGGTTCACGGACGCCGCAGAGGTGGCTTTGGGGTTTCCCTGCGACTCACCGGAGGCTCCATTTTACATAGGTTTTTGGGGATTTTCCTGGTTTAAGGATAATCTGATTGCTGCCTTTTTTGAAGTATGTGTGGAATAGTCCAGATGCAAGAGCTACGTTTACTATACGTGTGTATTGATGGGCGGCAGTCACTGGTAGGTTGGTTAATACCAGTTTATTTATTCTGCTACTGCCCAGCGCCTTGCTCTTGAAGCCTCTAATTGTTTTTTTCTTCTACTCTGTTTTCCTCTCCCGCCTCGCCTTCCCTCTCGTCCCCTCGCCTGCCCTTCCCTCCACACCCCCACCCCCCATCCCCTCCCCTCACCTGCCAACCCCTCCCCTCCCCTGCCCATGCCTCCCCTACTCACCCTTCCCCTCACCTGCCTACCTATGCCCTCACCTCCCAATCAGTTTCCTTATCATTTCTTCCGTCCCCTCGCCTCCCGTTGTCTCGCCTTGCCTCCCGTCCCTTCCCCTCCCCCCTCTCCCCCTCCATCCCCTTCTCCCCTCCCCCCCTTCCTCTCCCCCCTCCCATCCCCCCCTTCCTCTCCCCTCTTCCCCTTCCCTCCCGTTCCCCCGCCCCGTATCTACCCCATTGGTACAGTTGAGGGGAGACGGGCAATGTTATTTATGATTCTGTGCAGCTCCGCAGTTCCTGAAAAAAAGGTAAAAGAACAGAATGAGGTTCGACCGGAGGCTTTCAATTGTTGACGAGCCACGTTTCTAAAGTCCTCGTACGCTGAGTTTTCCCCCTTTTTATCTGTGGCCACGCTTGGGGGGGCGGTTCTCTGTGGGTATTGTGGATTGGTTCCTCTCCTGTACAAAGGCAATATATCAATTATTAAAAGCTCGTTTTGACTCTCGTGTATACTTCAGAGTATGAGGAGGGAGGAGGAAACTTTGGCGAGTGACTGTGGCGTTAAAGGCCCAGGAAATGTGGCGTTAAGGCCCAGGAAATGTGGCGTTGAGGTGACTTTGGGTTGAGCGACGTTGAGGTGACTGGGTTGAGCGACGTTGAGGTGACTTTGGGTTGAGGAGGTGTGGGTGGAGCAGGTACGTTTGGTTGTAGGTCTAGATTAAAGCGGGAGGAGCCGACCAGCCCCGCCCGTGTCCGGTTATATCTGGCTGGAGCGAGTGGCGCTGGGGAGGGAAACTTTAATGTCCAGCTGGCTGAAGGCACAGCTGGCTGTGGTGGAGAGCCGGCTGGAGGCAGAGCCGGCTGCGGTGGAGAGCGTCCTGCCGGTGCGTTATCTCGCTGGTCTGTCATGTTATGTGCGCCAAGTGCGAGCTTAAGGAATTAGAGCGTATATAAATAAGATGCTAGTAAGAGTATTGTATGCTAGTTTGAGGCCCGTTTGAGTGCATGTATTCCTCGTCGGTACATTACAGTTCACAGTCGTCTCTCCAGCCTCGTCTCACCAGGCTCGTCTCACCAGCCTCGTCTCACCAGCCTCGTCTCACCAGCCTCGTCTCACCAGGCTCGTCCTCCTTCCAGCCTCACTCACAAGGGTGTTTTAAGGATGGTTCGTTATCTTCACCACACTTCCTTTCCTCTCCATTACAGCGGTTGTCCAGGCTTTAACCACATCTGTCTAAAAATGTAAATTTGATTTACACTGATGAGCACCTGTTTGGTCCAGCCAAAATTGTGAGGATTTTGGCTGTTATTGCGAATAAATCCTATTAAAATCTGAAATATAACACGTGTCGCAGACGCGGGATTTTCGGGGAAGAGCAAAATGTTGGGTCTGTTGTTGTTGTTATAGATTCAGCTACTGGGAACAACAACTGTAAGTAGCACGGGCTATGGTGAGCCCGTAGTGAACTTACTTGGCACAGGAGCGGGGCTGTAAATAGGATCTGGTCAACCCCTAATTTTGAGGACCGGGAGGAGGGAATGGGGGTACTTGAGGGGCTTCCAGTCTTCCAGGTTCACAGCCCCGCTCCTGTGCCAGGTAAGTCCACTACGGGCTCACCATAGCCCGTGCTACTTGGAGCTTGTTGTTCCCAGTAGCTGAATCTAAAACCACAACAACATGCCACTCACAGATCGACTACTGCACATTACACAGCGTTTCTCTGCGAAACGTTGCCACCAGGCTGGTGGTCTGGTCACTCAGGCTGTTACCGCCGCTGTTCGCAGTCTAACGCATCAATTACAGCCCGGTTGATCAGGTATCCTTTGAAGGTGATTATAAAAAAGTTCTGCCCCTGATCGACTAGATCAGGTCTATATCTAGATATATATCTATATATATCTATATATATCTAGATCTAGATATATAGATCTAGATCTAGATAGGTCTATATATCTAGATCTAGATAGACTAGATCTCTAGAGAGATCGACTAGTTTTATTTAGAGTCAGTTGAAAAGTATTGGAACATAACCATCTCTCCCAGTCGCTCTCTGCTATTTTCTCTTGTGTTCCCATCGCTATTTTTGATGTGGGCGTCTGGTGACAGGGTCGGTGGTATTTTTCAGCAATTTTTGCCTTTTTTTGTAAGTCTTTAGTCGTGTGCTCCTTAATGTTTTTATTTTTAAATTGATGCGCAGTTTACGGGTTGATGTTTATATTATTGTCTCTTAGTCGTGATCTGAAAATGTGAAAGGCGCTTGTAGTGTGCGTTCAGCGAGAGTGACAGGTCTGGTGTGCGTTCATCGAGTGACAGGTCTGGTGTGCGTTCAGCGAGTGGCAGGTCTGGTGTGCGTTCAGCGAGTGGCAGGTCTGGTGTGCGTTCAGCGTGAGTGACAGGTCTGGTGTGCGTTCAGCGTGAGTGACAGGTCTAGTGTAGCCTTCTTGTGCCCCGGATGTTGCCTGCGTGCCAAGCGCTGGCCAGGCTGGGATAGGGGGGGGGGAGGTGTGGGATGGGTGGGACAGACTATCTGTCTTCCTAGTTAATATTCTGGCTGTTGACTTTCCTTGGCCGACCGTCCCCTTGCCTCGCCGCTCCCTACAAAACCTTCGTTATTCTCTACCACAGACTTGGCCACACATTTACAATGCTAACCAGCATATATACATTTTCTGCTGTCCTCCGGGGACAGGGTGAGAGATCTGTTAAACATATAGTTCAGTGATTTATTAAACAATCTGGGGTTTATCTGTCTGCCGGTTTTCGATCCAGCATAGATGCTTTAAGTTGCGCGCGTGTGTGTGTATTTACTCTTTTTTTTACTATTTATATTTCATATTTGTATTTACTATATAATTTCATTGAATATGACTGCATATTAAGTGTTGATTATTTTCTTGTTATGGGCTACTGTCCCTCTGACTAGTGCTTGTGCAGCTTGGTTGAAGTGGAAGAGTTTAACTTCACTACCGCATACGTACATGGGCATGTGCGGCAGAGAATGATGGGAAGACAAATAAGAGAGGGAAAAAAGCATATTTGTGTCTTTCAGTCCACGTCGGGCACTGCCCAGCCCCCCCCCTCCTCAACCCCCCTCCTCAACCCCCCACTCATACATCACGCCCGTAGTCAGCCGCCAGACCTCAATACAAATTCAATAATATTAAATTTATTGATAAATAAATTACATTTTCCGGCTCGCGAAATTGACATAATATTCAGTTGTCTGTTCGTGGGTCCTCTGGTAGGTTAGGTTAGGGCACTAGTACGACCGTTTCGTGACGTTGGGAACGCTGGCGAGAACGGGCTGCTGAGGGCCACTCATCCAGGCTCTGGGTTAGGCTCTTATTCAGCATTTGACACCAGCGTGTTTCTGTAACATTATTATTTATGTGGCACTGCTTTATGACCAACTGTCATCATCTGGCGTCAGCCAGAAAAATGATAGGATGGATTACGAGAACTTTCAAATCCAGGGATCCCATCACAATGGTTGTACTCTTGAAGTCACTGGTGTTGTCCCGTCTCGAGTACTGCTCAGTACTCACTTCCCCGTTCAGAGCAGTAGAGATTGCTGAAATAGAGGGAATACAGAGAACATATACGGCACGCATAGACGAGATACAGCACCTAAATTATTGGGATTGTCTCAAAGCTCTCCAAATGTACTCACTAGAAAGAAGACGAGAGAGATATAAAAAATATATACGTGGAAAATACTGGAGGGCCAGGTCCCAAATCTACACAGTAAAATAACAACGTACTGGAGTGAACGATATGGAAGAAAATGCAGAATAGAACCAGTGAAGAGCAGGGGTGCCATAGGCACAATCAGAGAACACTGTATAAACATCAGAGGTCCGCGGTTGTTCAACACCCTCCCAGCGAGTATAAGAAATATTGCCGGAACAACCGCGGACATCTTCAAGAGAAAACTAGATTGTTTTCTTCAAGAAGTGCCGGACCAACTGGGCAGTGGTGGGTATGTGAGCCTGCGGGCCGTTCCCAGCAACAGCCTGGTGGATCAAGTTCTCACACATCAAGCCTGGCCTCGGGCCGAGCTTAGGGAGTAGAAGAACTCCCAGAACCTCATAAAGTAGATATCAAACAGGTTCATAATTACATTGTTATTGTTTGAATTCTCCTCCTGGGCGAGGGACTGGAGGAAGCGCTCCACAGCGCTGTTGTCTACACAGCTCAGGGGCCAGATTCACGAAAGCACTTATACAAACACTTACGAACCTGCACATCTTTTCTCAATCTTTGGCAGCTTTGTTTCCAATTATTAAACAGTTAATGAGCTGCGAAGCACTAGTAGGCTGTTTATAACAATAACAACAGTTGAATGGGAAATTTTCATGCTTGTAAACTGTTTAATAAATGTAACCAAAGCACATCAAAGATTGAGGAAAGATATACACGTTCGTAAGTGCTTGCGTAAGTGCCTTCGTGAATCTGGCTGCTAGACTTGGGTTAGGTTGTGATGCGTGTACCATGTATATGAAACAATTTTCACACTGTTTCGTATCATTTCCTCATTGTTTGGAAAATAAAGTTCCGGGTGTTTTCTTCTTGGGTTGCTTCTATTCTTTCTTGCTTTATCACAGTCTTGTCACGTCGTTGAGGGAACGGGTCTCGGTAGTACTGTCGGGTTCGTTCTCTACACACACTCGAGAATTCCAGGTTCGAATCCTGGGAGGGGCAGAAATGGTTGGGTGCATTTCCTTTCACCTAATGCAGCTGTTCACCTAGTAGTAAGTAAGGACTCTGGAGTTAGTCAGCTTGTTGTGGGGTTGGCTCCTGGGCGGGGTCAGTAACTCGACCGTGGGGAAGGGGGAGGGACTCGATATAAGCCTTAATGTGTATGAATACACGCTGGCTTCCTGTCCCCCGGCACAATGAATTTGAATTATTAGTATAAAGCGACAGGGTACAAATCATACAACACTAGGGCATACATCAGCATGGGGAGGGTATACACCCCAACATGAACACGGGGAGGGTATACACCCCAACATGAACACGGGGAGGGTATACACCCCACATGAACATGAGGAGGGTATACACCCTAACATGAACATGAGGGTATACACCCAACATGAACATGAGGAGGGTATACACCCAACATGAACATGAGGAGGGTATACACCCAACATGAGCATGAGGAGGGTATACACCAACATGAACATGAGGAGGGTATACACCCCAACATGAGCATGAGGAGGGTATACACCCCAACATGAACATGAGGAGGGTATACACCCAACATGAACACGGGGAGGGTATACACCCCAACATGAACATGAGGAGGGTATACATCCCAACATGAACATGAGGAGGGTATACACCCCAACATGAACATGAGGAGGGTATACACCCCAACATGAACATGAGGAGGGTATACACCCCAACATGAACATGAGGAGGGTATACACCCCAACATGAACATGAGGAGGGTATACACCCCAACATGAACATGAGGAGGGTATACACCCCAACATGAACATGAGGAGGGGCACAGAGCCACAGCATGATGCAGGAACAGCGGCACCAGAGGGGACCAGGTGCCGGGAGGACCGGTGGTGGTGGTGGGGACTCACTCCCCTGCTGCTGGCTCTTGACCCATTACTTAATAAAGTGTCTGAGCCGCCTCCAGAACTCAAGGGATCTGACACAACTAGGATGGTGCGGGTTATCCCGCTGGTTATCTTACACATCATCCTACACATTGACATTCCTTCCTTGCTACTGTCAACTGCCTCCCGCTTGCACGCGCACATGCTGAAATCTGACGGAGATTAAGACCTGTGAGTTAATTAATACCTGTACCACGAAGCCCCAAATCAAGCGTGTCTCATCAACTATATTGCGGTGCTAGAAATGCATTGAGAGCCAAGACCCAAGAGCTAAGGATCATCCCGTGCAAGCAAGCACAACTAGATGAGTACACACTATAACTCAGAAGGGGATAAGAAACAGCGGAGAGCGGACATGACCGCAACATACAAGATAGTGAAGGGATCTGAGGAGATAGACAATGGCAATCTCTATAAAGTAGAACGAGACAACAAAATTGGAAATTGCAAATGAGTCGATGAAATGTAAGGAAATACTCGTACCGTGCCGAATCACAGCCTGGTTGATCAGGATACCTGATCAACCAGGCTGTGATTCATACGTCAGGCTGCGAGCAGCAGCGTCAGACCCGTCTGGTTGTCCAGTGCAGCAACGAGGAGGCCAGGTCGACGACCGGGCCGCGGGGACGCTAAGCCCCGGAAACACTTCAAGGTAACCCCAAGGTAAGGTAGCCATGTACGGGTGGTCAACAAGTTGAATGCACGTAAAAAATAAGTTGTGGAAGCCACCTCCATCCACAACTTTAAGACCAAATCCCACAAAGAATTCGAACGTCAGAAAAGTTCAACTATAACGCTACAGGTACACTGCTAGGAGGCGGCCGGGGCATAAAGAGCTATCCAGGCGGGACAGAAATGGTTACCTTGAGGTGCTTCCGGGGCTTATCGTCCCCGCGGCCGGTCATCGACCAGGCCTCCTGGTTGGGCACATTTCCTTTCACCTAATGTTCCTGTTCACCTAGCAGTGACTAGGTACTCAGGAGTCAGTCATCTTGTGAGGTTGCATCCTGGGCGGGGGTCAATAATTTGATCTTGGGTAGGGGGAGACCTCGATATAAGCCTAACCGTGTATAAATACACACTGGCTTCCTGTCCCTCGACACAATGAAGTATTAAGAATTATTACACCTCACTTCCCCATAGTTAGTGCTAGGTAAGGACTCACAGGGATGTACCAAGGCACAAGTTAACTATTTAAAGTGACATTTCAAGTTCAATATACACAGAAATCACAATAACGTGATGTATCAACAATAGCGGGATGCTCACAGACGTAGGTTCGAATCCTCGTCACGGCCCTTGTGGATTTGTTCATTTCAAGTTCAAGTATGTTTATTGAGACAAGAAAGAAATACATCTCAAAGGGATAGGGTAGCTTAGGGTGTTTCTGCCTCCCTAAATTGACGTCACTGGACAATTTAGCGACGTGGTTCAAATTACTGACGTGTAACCAGAGAGGTCCAGAGCCAACTGCTGCCCAGCGAGGCGTACATATGTAGCCAAGCTTGGGACAAGTGAACTATCAGGGAAAAGCGCTAAGCCATTACGACTGTATAGCACTGGTAGGGGTCAGGATAAGGATTTGGGATGGGACGGGGGTCAGGGGTCAGGATAAGGATTTGGGATGGGACGGGGGGTCAGGGGTCAGGATAAGGATTTGGGATGGGACGGGGGTCAGGGGTCAGGATAAGGATTTGGGATGGGACGGGGGTCAGGGGTCAGGATAAGGATTTGGGATGGGACGGGGGGGGGAAGGAATGGTACAAGTAACTCCTGTATATTTATGTATATATGTGTGATGATCACAGAATGCATCTGTAAGCTAAATGTGTATGGATTTGTGTATATTAAAAATGTGAAGGCATCTATCTTGAGTAGCTTCCGGGGATCAATGACCCCGCGGCCCGGTCTCTGACCAGGCCACCCGTTTGGTCGTCTGGTTAACCAAGCTGTTGGACGCGGCTGCTCGCAGCCTGACGTATAAATCACTGTCTGGTTGATCAGGTATTCTTTGGAGGTGTTTCTCTCTTCAACACTGTGAGAGGCCGGCCAGTTATGTCCCTTATGTGTAGCGGGAGGGTGTTGAAAAGTCTTGGGCTCCTGGTGTTGATAGTTCTCCCTCACCATACCATTTACACCTCTCATATTCAGTGGGGCTATTTTGCACATCCTGCCATGCCTCCTGGTTTCATATGATGTAATCTCCTTGTTCAAATTTGGAACCAATCCTTCCAATATTTGCTGCGTGTAGATGATTATGAATCTCTCTCTCGTCTGCGCTCTAGAGAGTACAGATTTAGACATTTTATTTAGACATTTTAATCAGTCCCGATGATTGACATAACTTATAGAGTGAATTCTATCGGTAAAGGATCTATACATGCGCTCTAGGTCAGCAACTTCTCCGGCTCTGAATGGAGCTGTTAGTGTGCAACAATATTCCACCCTAGAGAGCACTAGTGTCTTGAAAAAGTATCATCACTGGTATGGCATCCCTTCTTTGGAAGGTTCTTGTTATCCAACCTGTCATTTTTCTTGCTGTCGTGACAACAGCTTTATGGTGTTCTTTAAATATAAGATCTTCCTACATGATTACCTTTAGATCCTTTACATTGGTTTTTTTCATTTTATAGTGTTATTTGATTCCATTTTATATATGGTTCCGTTTTACATTTTCGTATTTTTTTCCATAATTCAGGAACTGGAACTTATTTTCATTAAACATCATATTATTATCTGTGGCACATTGAAAGACCCGATTTACATCCGATTGGAGGTTTGCCGTGTCCTCTATATTGTCTACTTGTATGAAAATTCTAGTGTCATCTGTAAATGATAACACGAGGATGGATCTGAAACTGTCTAGTACGGCATATTTTGGCCTTAAGAAAAGTATACGTCAGAATGCGAGGTGCTATAAGGAGGACAGGTTGCTAAAGTAGTGTTGTGAACATGTTCAAGACATACACCGTTAAAGGCAAGGAGAATGAGATGCATGTTCGTACTTCTGAGGCCTGGGATATTATTGTATTCAAAGTATTCCTTCCTATGGGCTGTGATGGGTATGTGGGCCTGCGGCCCGCTCCAAGCAACAGTCTGGTGGACCAAACTCTCACAAGTTAAGCTTGTCCTCGGGCCGGGCTTGGGGAGTAGAAGAACTCCCAGAACCCCATCAAGCAGGTATCAAGCAGGTATTCAAAGCTGGGGAAGCTTCTCACCTGGAGAACTCTCATAGATCTTTTACTGGCCTAAACTTTAAAGCATCTTAAATTATTGGGACCAGCTTCCATTCCCCTTAAATTTCCCTCCCTGGAGTTCAGGCGAGAGAGATACATCATAATTTACATGTAAAATATTAAGAGGACTGGTTCCAATTTGCATACGGATTTATTCCTCAAGATACGGCACCTGAAATGGAAGCACCTGGCTAATACAGTAATATCAGAAAGAATACCAGGAAGTAGCCTTAATGAACAGGCACATGCAAATGACCTGCTACGGATGTGCGACAGGTTTGCCTTAAACCAGCAAATAGTAGAACCAACCAGGAAGGAGAACACGCTGGACCTCATTTTCACTAATAATGATGAATTGATCAGGAACATAATGATTACAAATACCTGTTACTCAGATCACAACTTAATTGAAGTTATGACAACCATGGGGAATAGACCTTCAAAACCAGTCCAGATTCCCGTGGAGGAGATTTCAGCAAATTCAACTTCAATAATAAACAGATAAACTGGGAGCAAATAAACCAGGACTTCACAGAAATAAACTGGGAAGAACAGCTAGGAAATGCGAACCTGAACCAGTGCCTGGAAAAAATAAGCTCAGTAGCACTAGAAATATGTACAAACCGTATCCCCCTAAGAAAAAAGAGGAAGAGATGCAGATTGGAACGAGAACGTCGTTCCCTATATAGGCGAAGAAAACGAATCGCGGAACAACTTGAGAGTCGCACCCTATCTCAGGAACGGCGAAGAAGGTTAGGTAGCGAAATAGGAAAAATTGAACTCAAGCTACAAGAATCATACAAAACGCAGGAGAGGGAAAGAGAGCAAAAGGCCATCAGTGAAATAGAGAGAAACCCGAAATATTTTTTCTCCTATGCAAAATCAAGATCAAAAACCACATCTAGTATCGGGCCCCTGCGAAAGGAAGATGGAACTTTCACCGATGACAACAAAGAAATGAGCGAGCTACTGAGGAAGCAATACGACTCTGTCTTCAGCGAGCCATTAAACGCACTAAAGATCGATAACCCAAATGAATTTTTCATGGATATGATACCAACATCAAATCATATATCAGACGTCACCCTATCCCCACTGGATTTTGAAGAAGCCATAAACAGTATGCCTATGCACTCCGCACCAGGCCCGGATTCTTGGAACTCCATATTCATCAAGAACTGTAAAAAACCACTATCGCAGGCCCTTCACATTCTGTGGAGACAAAGCCTAGATACTGGCGTTATTCCTGATATACTAAAAACAGCAGAGATAGCACCACTTCATAAAGGAGGAAATAAGGCAGAGGCAAAAAATTACAGACCGATAGCACTAACATCGCACATCATAAAAATTTTTGAGAGAGTGCTAAGAAGTAAGATCACAAAATACATGGAATCACAGCATCTCCATAACCCCGGACAACATGGTTTCAGAACAGGGCGCTCTTGCCTGTCGCAGTTGCTGGACCACTATGATATGGCATTAGATGCTATGGAAGACAAACAAAACGCTGATGTAATTTACACAGATTTGCAAAAGCTTTTGATAAATGTGACCATGGTGTTATTGCCCATAAAATGCGCTCAAAAGGAATTACCGGAAAAGTAGGCAGATGGATCTACAATTTCCTGACCAACAGAACCCAATGTGTAATAGTCAACAAAATAAAATCCAACCCGTCAACCGTTAAGAGCTCAGTCCCCCAGGGTACTGTGCTTGCTCCAGTACTTTTTCTCATCCTTATATCGGACATAGACAAGAACACAACCTATAGCACTGTATCATCCTTTGCAGATGACACTAGGATCTTCATGAGAGTAGGCAACATAGAGGACACGGCGAACCTCCAGTCAGATGTAGATCAGGTCTTTCTATGGGCTACAGAAAATAATATGGTGTTTAACGAAGACAAGTTCCAGCTCATGCGCTATGGAAAAAATGAAAATATAAAAACTGGAAACCACGTACAAAACTCAGGCAAATCATAACATAGAACGAAAAGGCAATGTAAAGGATCTGGGTGTACTCATGTCGGAAGACCTTACCTTTAAAGAACACAATAAAGTAGCCGTCACAACTGCAAGAAAAATGACAGGTTGGATAACAAGAACTTTTCACACTAGAGATGCTATACCGATGATGACACTTTTCAAAACGCTTGTGCTCTCTAGAGTGGAGTACTGCTGCACAATGACAGCCCCTTTCACTGCGGGTGAAATTGCTGACCTGGAGAGCGTGCAGAGATCCTTTACTGCTAGAATCCACTCGGTAAAACATCTAAACTATTGGGACCGACTAAAGAGCCTAAATCTGTATTCCCTTGAGCGCAGGCGGGAGAGATACATAATAATTTACACGTGGAAAATATTAGAGGGGCTGGTCCCAAACCTGCACACAGAAATAACATCACATGAGACCAGAAGACATGGCAGGATGTGCAGAATACCCCCGTTGAAAAGCAGAGGTGCAACTGGTACTCTGAGAGAGAACTCTATCAACATCAGAGGCCCGAGACTGTTCAACACGCTTCCACTACACATAAGGGACATAACTGGCAAACCCCTCACAGTGTTCAAGAGAGAACTGGATAAGCACCTCCAAAGGATACCTGATCAACCAGGCTGTGACTCATACGTCAGGCTGCGAGAGCAGCCGCGTCCAACAGCCTGGTTGATCAGTCCAGCAACCAGGAGGCCTGGTCGATGACCGGGCCGCGGGGACGATAAGCCCCGGAAGCACCTCAAGGTATCCTCAAGGTAAGG
>WNGS01163555.1:5844668-5855889 GCA_020271785.1 Procambarus virginalis
TACAAACACAAGTAAAAAATCTGGCAGTCACAAAAAGGCTGCATGATCCAGGAGCGCGTCATCGGTGAATGAACATACAAAGCCAGGAAACTTCAACAAAGACCCATCTGATAATGTGACCCCCAGTCACCAACTGTCCTCCTACAAATTAACGTTGAATTTGGCAGTTTGCCCGTTCCGTATGATGGCCGAAAATGGACGTAATTTGAAAATAAAAAAAAATTAAAATTTGGATTTTATTTCCAAAAACAGTAAGTTAAGGGTCCTCTGATAGGTTAGGATGGGCAGGAAATTCTCCTAAAGTTTCAAAACGTCGTGAAAAATTATTGAAAGTTTCCTCTCCTACCTTACCGAGAAGCCAGACCACTCAAACAGAAAACGGGACAGTGCATCACTTTCGTGAGCCGATTTCCTAAAAAATACGTCCATTTTTGGCCATAGCAGCGCATACGGGAAAAGCGACGTTATTTTTAAGGGCACGGGTTGTTGACCAGACCACCACTAGAAGTGAAGGGACGACGAGTTTGGTGAAGGGACGACGTAACGTTTGGGAGGGACGACGTACGTCTTGGTGGCTAGGGACGACGACGCGTTTGGTGATTAGGGGACGACGACGTTTGGTGAAGGGACGACGACCGTTTGGTGAAGGGACGACGCACGGGGTTGGGTCACTAGTGTCTCGGGACTCTCCAGTCCTGCTCTCATGGGTACGATGTCCTGTTGTGAATATTTTAGGTACAGTGTTATATTTGTTGTTTAATTATGTTTGTGGGGGTTGGCTTCAGCTTCTAAGGCTCTGCCTCTTAATACCATAAATTCTTTGGTATGACGCAATCCGGACTTCACATTTAGGCTTCAAACTTGTGTGAAGTTGCCTTTACTACTCCAATGTGCGCCGCTGTGTTCACGTGTTCCTAGATGACTATGAAGGTGTTGAGCCCCGGCTCTTCGCTATACATTAAGCGAAAACTTATTTTCATGTTCAGCAAGCATTCATTATTTCTACTAGAGACGAGACGTTCGTTGATACCCATTCAGGTCTGGAGGGAGAAGGGAAGGGAACTATCAGGGAGAAAGCACCAAGCCATTGCGACTATATAGCACTGGGAAGGGGTCAGGATAAGGATATGGGATGGGACGGGGGAAAGGAATGGTACCCAACCACTTGGACGGTCGGGGATTGAACGCCGACTTGCATGAAGCGAGACCGTCGCTCTACCGTCCAGCCCAAGTGGTTGGGCGTCTGGAGGGAGAGAAACCATAGACTCTCAGAGGCAGGAAAGCACCTGAGTAAGAAGTTATGAACTGTCTAGGTGTGTGTCTTCAGACCTAGACAGTGTACATGGCGTACAGGGGCAGCACAAATCGTGCATCAGAGCGTGCAGCTTAGTGTTGCTAGGATCAGGTTGGGCGACCATTACCTGTGGCAGATGACTACACGAGACTTGCCAATACTGAACATTCCATGTGTAAACTCTCTGAACAAAAACTCGGTCATGATCTCACATACAACATTACTGAATGACCAATCATCTTTGCGTCAACTATGCAGCCGTGAACTTTAGCATTTGTGAGTCTGAGGTGTGTCCATTCATTCTTGGGTATATTTGAGTCAAATTTTATAAAAATAAGGCACATAATAATTCATTTAAAATGAATCTTCATTTATAAAATGAGTGAATTAGATAATATTAATGTACGTCCAAGATTATATAAATTAGATAACTTTATAATTGGTAAGATTGATGATAAGTCTAAAAATAGTGTATTGATGAAGGAATACCCCTAGTTATATCCATTTAATACCCCAGTTAATATCCTCTTACAATCATCTCACCTTCATGTCACCTCCATTAATCTTATGTTTTAGCTGATTGGTCTAGTCAGGTGTTGTTGGGTATATAATCCCAAACTCTTATGTCATCCTTCTTTATTTCCTTGTAATGTGTTGAAACACGAAAACGTTCGGTACTTTCGTTTTATTTTCCTATCCTAGTGGATACTTACGCCTAGTGGATCCTATCCTAGTGGATCCTATCCTAGTGGATACTTACGCCTAGTGGATCCTATCCTAGTGGATACTAACGCCTAGTGGATACTTACGCCTAGTGGATCCTATCCTAGTGGATACTTACGCCTAGTGGATCCTATCCTAGTGGATACTTACGCCTAGTGGATCCTATCCTAGTGGATACTTACGCCTAGTGGATCCTATCCTAGTGGATACTTACCGCCTAGTGGATCCTATCCTAGTGGATACTTACCCCTAGTGGATCCTATCCTAGTGGATACTACCTATATATCCTAGTGGATATATACTTATATAATGACAAATTGTGAAACAAGCTTCACAAGATTGTCACTAAGCTTAAGTAAGTTCCTGAACCCATTATGTGCCTCGACAGACCTTTCCACCAGCACCCACTGGAGGGGTATAGGGCTATGGGCCGGGGTCTACCTATCTATTAAGCATGTGGATTGTATAGTGTGGCAGCTCCATTAGCACAGCTGGCGGAGGGCCACCTTACCTTGCGCTTATCTTGCGATGATTTAGCGGCTCAACGTCCCCTCGACCAGGCCTCCTCATTGCTGGACTGGTCAACCAGGCTGTTGGACGCGGCTGCACGCAGCCTGACGTATTACAGCCTGGTTGATCAGGTATCCTTAGGAGGTGCTTATCAAATTCTCTCTTGAACGCTGTGAAGGGTCGGCCAGTTATGTCCCTTATGTGTAGTGGAAGTGTGTTGAACAGTCTCGGGCCTCTGATGTTGACAGAGTTCTCTCTCAGAGTACCTGTTGCATCTCTGCTCTTCAATGGGGGTATTCTGCACAACCTGCCATGCCTTCTGGTCTCATGTCGTGTTATTTTTGTGTGCAGGTCTGGGACCAGCCCCAGGCCAGACATGGCCTGTCAGATGGCACAGTGCCAGCCAGTTAAAGTGAGGCGATATTCCGTTCGATGCTGTTATACCTTATCAAGTGGCAACACTACTAAAATGTTTCATATAATGGGTGTAATTGTCTCGGTATTCTCAACTGGTATTCCAGGGTCGTTAAAACCGTGGGGAGTAAAGTGCGCAGTAAATAGGTACCTGGGAGTTAGACAGCTACCACGGGCTGCTTCCTGGGTGTGTGTGTGTGAGGTGTGGAAAAATATAACAATTAGTGGTTAGTTACAGTTGATCGATTGACAGGTGACGGGCGGGCGAAAGAGCAGAGTTCAACCCCCGCAAGAACAACTAGGTGAATATACACACGCACACGCACGCACGTCCCCGGGATGCAGCTCACAACAGCTGGCTAACTTCAAGACACGAAAATTATGCCCAATTGTTTCTATCTCTGATGGGTCTTCGAGTGTGACTGACGGACGCTGACCAATAGCAGAAACTGGTTGGTGGAGGTTGAGCCTGTGGGTGAGGGTTGAGTGGGTGCATGGATGAGCGAGAGGTTGAGTGGATGCATGGGTAAGCGTGTTGATGGTCGAGGTCACGTGTGTGTGTGTGTGTGTGTGTGTGTGTGTGTGTGTACAGCCTGGTGTACACACCTGGTGATTGTCTGACCTTGAATCTCTCTTCTCTACACGTACTTCTGCCCTTCATCCTCCCTCTCCCCGTGTTGAGATGACTTGCGTGCAGGGAAGCCTAAACAAGTGGATGTGTCCACCTTGGTCGCCAGTGAAGGCGAGTATTTTCGCGGGTCTTGGTGGATTTATATCCACAATAACTGTGGACCAGATAACGTCGTGTCTCTTTCTATTGTTTCAAAATAATATTCATCATTTGTAGCGTTAGTAGGCAGAAATTCGGAGTGAAATTCTAGCCAAGCTGAGAGAGAGAGAGATGATTGATTGATTGATGAAGATTAAGCCACCCAAAAGGTGGCACGGGCATGAATAGCCGTAAGTGGTGGCCCCTTTTGAGCCATCACCAGTATCAATAGATGATACTGGAGATCTGTGGAGGTGCAACTGCACCCTGCGTGACGGGAGATGTCTCCCATGAATGTGTCCAAGATGAAGATTATGCCATCCAAAAGGTGGCACGGGCATGAATAGCCCGTAAGTGGTGGCCCTTTTGAGCCATTACCAGTATCAAGAGCTGATACTGGAGATCTGTGGAGGCGCAACTGCACCCTGCGTGACGGGAGATGTTTCCCGTGGAGAGAGAGAGAGAGAGAGAGAGAGAGAGAGAGAGAGAGAGAGAGAGAGAGAGAGAGAGAGAGAGAGAGAGAGATGGAAGGGATTTGGGGGATGGGGGGGGGGGACGAGGGAGATGGAAAAGGTGGCGTTTAGACAACAGCAGTTCTCAACTTTTAAAGCGTCCATCTAATTACTCAAAGCTGCCCAAAGCTTCCTAGTGTTTACGTAGGTAATGAAGAAATATGATATATTTACTCACTATAGTGTTGATGCTGAATATAGAACATGAAAAAACATCTTACTATTCTGAAATAATATTTTATAACGAAATTAGATGAAACTAAGTGATAGGTGACGCCATAGGAAGTCGACGATCCAAGCGACAAAGTTGTGGAGCGACTTATCCGAAATATATTGTTGCCAGGAGAGTGTTTGCTCGTATATCAGCCTTCTATGCCTAACCAAACCCTCGCCTCACCTCCAGGCAACAATATATCTTGGATAAGTCGCTCCACAACAGACGGGAGACATCTCCTGTCCACGAGGCTCACCATAGCCCGTGCTTCTTGCCCCGCTCCTGTGCCAGGTAAGTTACGGGCTCACCATAGCCCGTGCTACTTGGAACTTGTTCCGAGTAGCTGAATCTATAACAACATCCACAACTTAGTTCCTGTGCCAGGTAAGTCCATTACGGGCTCACCATAGCCCGTGCTACTTGCCCAGCTCCTATGCCAGGTAAGTTACGGGCTCACCATAGCCCGTGCTACTTGGAACTTGTTCCGAGTAGCTGAATCTATAACAACAACAACAACAGCAACATTCACAACTTACGGGCTCACCATAGCCCGTGCTACATGGACATTTCGTTCTGAGTAGCTAAATCTAAAACAACAACAACATCCACAACATTGTCGCTTGGATCGTCGACTTCCTATGGCATCACCTTCCACTTAGTTTCGTCTAATTTCGTTATATTATATTACTTCAGAGTAAAAATATGTTTTTTATGTTCTACATACAACACCAACATTATAGTGAGTAAATATACCTTCATTACTTACGTAATGCTAAGAAGCTTTGGGTAATTACACAGAGGACCTACTTTTAAATGCCTTCCCACTCTCCCTACCTTCCCTCATGTCTGGCTCTCGCCTGTCCGACGTGGAGTCAGTGTTATTTAATTTGTATTTTACTTTATTTACCTGGTTGATACCTGGTTGATGGGGTTCTGGGAGTTCTTCTATTCCCCAAGCCCGGCCCGAGGCCATTTCTTTATATACAAGAAGGTACATTGGGTTATGAGGCTACATAACATTGGTGTTCACACATTCTCGCAAAGCCACTAACACGCGTAGCGTTTCGGGTTTCGTTTCAGGCGTTGGTACACGTGGAGGGCGGCCGGCCGGCTGGCTGGCTGGCTGGCTGGCCGGCCCTGAATCATGAGGTGTTAGCGTGCCGTGAGGGCCGGCCACTCCACGCTGGCAAGGGTTGCAAGGGTGTCGGAGAGGGTGGTCGTTGCTCTGGGAGGTAAGGGAAAGGGAGGGGGTGGATGTCTGAGGGTGTGGGCTGGTTCATGGTAAGAGAGGTGGGAGGGTGGAGGTAACCTTGGCTCACGCTGAGCACCGTTGTTGCCGCCGCCGTCCTCATTACGCCTCTCATACCTCACATCACAAGATGGGAGGTAGGAGAGGCCTTCATCTGCGGCCGCTCGCTGTCGTATTACATTATGGTGTCCTATACATTGCTGCCAATCATAGACATGAAACCGCGAAGACACTAATTTATATATGACAGTGTCAGACCACGGAGGAAGATTTGAAACAGGAATTTCCTTCAGTACTTTTGTATATTAATACATCTTCAGAAGGAGTTCCGTCTGACACTGTCACATTTTCATCACGTGCTAATTTTCGTGATTTACACACATTTATATATATACATATATATAATATATATATATATATATATATATATATATATATATATATATATATATATATATATATATATATATATATATATATATATTTAAACAATTTGCACGACGTTTCGAACCTCCATGGTTCATTCTCAAGTGAGGAAATGTTACAATGTGGTTTGATTATATACCCGCACTGGGTCAGGTGATAAAACAATAAAGGTGAAAACATAGGGGATACATAGGGGATAAATGGGGTGAAACATATGAACATAAGAATAGAGGTAACCGCAGAAGGCCTATTGGCCCATACGAGGCAGCTGGCATCTACATACAAAGATTAATCCAGTGTAATTGGCCTGTTATGTTGAACATTGTCTTCTGTGTTGGCATCGTTATGTTCTGGTCTTGTCCTTACTCTCATTGTGGGAAGAGTAAATAGTTCCGTGATTTGGGTGTTCATGGTAGGTTGTTCTGTTCTTATGTGAATTGCTTCAAGAATTTGTAATCTTATTGCATCTTGGGTTCTGTCTATTATGCATGTATTCTTATTCAACATTTCTCTTGTTAGGGTGATGTCATGGAATCACATGAGACAATCCCATGACATCACCCTAACAAGAGAAATGTTGAACAAGAATACATGCATAATAGACAGAACCCAAGATGCAAGAAGATTACAAATTCTTGAAGCAATTCACATAAGAACAGAACAACCTACCATGAACACCCAAATCACGGAACTATTTACTCTTCCCACAATGAGAGTAAGGACAAGACCAGACATAACGATGCCAACACAGAAGACAATGTTCAACATAACAGGCCAATTACACTGGATTAATCTTTGTATGTAGATGCCAGCTGCCTCGTATGGGCCAATAGGCCTTCTGCGGTTACCTCTATTCTTATGTTCATATGTTTCACCCCATTTATCCCCTATGTATCCCCTATGTTTTCACCTTTATTGTTTTATCACCTGACCCAGTGCGGGTATATAATCAAACCACATTGTAACATTTCCTCACTTGAGAATGAACCATGGAGGTTCGAAACGTCGTGCAAATTGTTTAAATAAGTGTATATATATATATATATATATATATATATATATATATATATATATATATATATATATATATATATATATATATATATATATATATATTAGTGCTAACCACCATATCGTGGATAATAATAATAATTCATTCACCTGGACACTTAGAGCCTCGAGCCGCCAGCCGCTAACCACCATATCCACTATATGATGGCCAGCAATTTAAATCACTAGGACGTGGATCACCTAACGCCTACATGTCAAAGTGGCATCCCGCGGGAAGGGCTGGTTGGGCAGCAGATAGATGCTTCTGGAATCCTTCCTTTTAAGGGGTGTTGGTGGCTCAGTAGGTAGAGCAGCTGGCTACTTTCGTGGTCGGTGGTTCGAGGCTCTGAGTGCTCTGAATGAAATGTGTGCATGTGTGTGGTGTACTCGCCTAGTAACATACATATATGTGAATGTGTGGATGGAGAGAGAGAGAGAGAGAGAGAGAGAGAGAGAGAGAGAGAGAGACGCTGTCAGACACACACACACACACACACACATACACACACACACACACACACACACACACACACACACACACACACACACACACACACTATATGTTCCTCGATTGGAACATACAGGTTCTACACATAACCAGATCATCACCAGAGTCATCCTGACAAACAACAATATAATCTACAAATACAGCATCAATAGAAGACTGGACATTGGCGATGCATTATACATCAAGCAAACCATGCCGTCTATTAACAGCCAACTGGCACCAAATTACACTCTGCCGTGGTTTTGAACACGACGAAACATACAATATACTGCCCCAACCATCATGGAAGCAATAGAGAAATATTTTTTCAATTTCTTTCTCAAGTGAAAAAAAAACACACAAAAAACTTAAGATTTGTGTTAGGATCACTGATGCGGGAAATGAATTCCTGATCGATCGGCTCCGCCTGACTCGCGAATCACGTTGGTGGTGAAAGTCCTCCAAAGCTTCAGGGTGTGCGCTACAGGGGTCCTCTGGAAATCCAGAGGACTCTATAAGTCCTACATCAAATTATTTATGTGTGTTCAGGAGCCTAAATAGTATGGAACTTTGGGGCAAGCATCATGTATAAGTATTTCAACAAGCTTAGCGTGGCAGTGTTCACAAATGGCTTGACGCAAAGTCCAATCATGGGCTTATTTAAGATCTTGTGTACTAATATATATAGAGAGCACCTTTACTCTACTGATTGGTGGCGTCAAAAGCTAATATGCCGCCAGAGATGCGCTTGCACGTCTTACTTGACCACTCAGGCGCCAACCCACGTCGACACTTCTGTCTTAACACTTGTAGACACCAGTCACCAAGACTGCGGATCGCAGCATCTTTTTTTTTTTTTGTTATCACTGTCGGTCACAAGGCGACGTCCTTCCGGATACTGTGGAGCACTTAGTGAGACACACAATTAATCATAATGGCCATACGGGCAAACGGGAACACATAAGCTGGCATGTGTGTGCTGTGTTAACATACACAATCACCCTTCCGCTTGAGCGACATGGTATCACAGAAGTAGTCCTTCATCACCATTAAAACCTGACACTCGACCTCCACCTGCTGCAGGCGAGCAATACGGGGAGCAGGAATCAGAGTAATGAGTAAAGTGCCAGTAATTACACTAAACTGTAGGCATCCACACACACACACACACACACACACACACACACACACACACACACACACACACACACACACACACACACACACACACACATGCACGCCCCCTTACACGCTCAGCTAACGTAGATGTAAACCATTGGTTGAAAGTGAATTGAAATTGAAATAAGTTTATTGAGGTAAAATACACATAAAGTGATGAGGTAGCTCAAGCTATTCTCACCCCGTTCAGTACATCGTGTTAATACAGAAAACCATTGGTTGGTCGAGGTCCAGGAGTTGTGGGCCTGCATTGACTGCGTGTGGTATCTTGGCAAGATCACTGGCGCACGTGCTGGCTGGCTAGGGACACGTGGCTGGTGGGGTTCATGGGGTGGACTGCGAAACGTGGTGACACGTGTTCAGATAAGAGATGGGATCGCGACTAGTATGGGTGCAGGTGCACGCGTCACAACTGACATGCGCTGTTCATCACACGGGTTGCACACGTGGGCGGCTCACAACACAACAGTCACTGCTAGAATTGATCTTTCACAGACGGATTTAAGCTGTTCTCGCTTCAGTCTTCTACCGCTGCAGTTTACACAGACTACTGCAAACTCGTTACCGTTATTGGGCAGTTACTCTAATGACTGGTAAAAATAATATAGACCTTGCAAACATTCAATGGGAAACAGTCTTAAGCGAAAAATTCCCACACACAGAATGTTCCATAATATGTTGATTGTTTGATATATATATATATATATATATATATATATATATATATATATATATATATATATATATATATATATATATATCTATATATATATACAGCCTGTACTCCTCTTAACATACCAGAAAATATCCTGAGGAAACTACTCCAAGCTTGTACTAAAGAGCACCCTTCTTGAGCCCGGATGGGCACATGTATAAGCAAGTAGATGGGGTCGCCATGGGTTCTCCCCTAGTGTCCTTTTGCGAACTTCTACATGGGTACTATCGAGAAATAAGTCTTAGTCGACTTGAACTTGAAACCGGCCATATACTGCAGGTATGTTGACGACATTTTTACACAGGTACCTGATGTCAACATCTGCAGGAGCTGAAGGAGGCGTTTGAGCAGAATTGTGTGTTGCGTTTCACTTACGAGATGGAGAAGGATGGGAAGCTGCCCTTTCTAGATGTAACGGTCATGGAAAGGAGCGGAGGTTTCCACACTGCAGTCTACACTAAGGAAACAAACATAGGAATGTGCCTAAATGCCAACAGTGACTGCCCAGACAGGTACAAGAGGAGTGTTGTTAACGCTTATGTCGACCGTGCTCTCAGCCACAGCTCAGAATGAAGCAAGTCGATGAAGAACTCTGTAGGGTAAGGCAGGTCCTAGTCAACAACGGCTTCTCCAATGGTTTCATTGAAGACATCATAAGAAGGAAGTGAAATCCATGCAACCTCTGAAGAGACAACTAATACAACACCTATACCCCCTATTAGACTATTTTACAGGAACTTCTTTTCCACAGCTCATAAAACGGAGGAAAGGGTCCTGAAAGATATTGTTAATAGAAATGTTATCCCTACAGACAAAAATCAGAAGATACAGCTGTGATTTACTATAAAACCAAAAACGGCCAGCCTACTCATGAGAAACTCCCAGACACGGAGCAGAACGCTCTAAAAGAGACCAACGTCGTCTATGCCTTCAAATGCCCACTTGGGGACTGTAAGCCTAAAAAAAACTCAGTATATAGGCAAGACAACAACATCTCGTTCCAGGCGTTTAACGATGCATAAGCAACAGGCTCCATTAAGGACATATAATCTCTTCCCACAACCAAACCATCACCAGAGAAATTTTAGCAAACAACACAGAATCATTGATAGATACAGCGACAGCAGGCGGCTTGACATCTGCGAGGCACTACACATCAAAAGTCAACACCAGCAATCAACAGCCAATTAACGCACAACTATATTCTACCCACTTCAAGACTCCGCTCCAATATAGAAGCATCAAGAAATATGGGCCAATAGGCCTTCTGCAGTTACAAATCTATACCCATTGTTCCGTGTTCTGTGTTTTGTTGAAAGTTTGTTTTTCCCCACTATTGTATTACATCACCTCACCCAAATGCAGGTATAAGAGCCAATGCTGTTCAGTCATAAGTTGTGTGTGGATAAACTAAAGTCTTTGAAAATGTAATAAGTTTTACGAAACGCGCTCAAGTGTCGCGTCAGACTAGAAAAAAAATGAATTTTGGAGAATTGATTTTTCATTTATCGTCAACAGTAAAAAAAACATAAGGAAGATCGAGAAAATTCGTGTTAGAATTATTAATCTTACTTTTTCGGTCATATTTAATAATATGTCTACAGAAAGACTGCTACCAAAATATACTATTATATATATATATATATATATATATAATATATATATATATATATATATAT
>WNGS01163555.1:5867786-5901374 GCA_020271785.1 Procambarus virginalis
GTAAGAGGACAGATTGTTGTGTGTTGGCAGCTGAGCTAAGTTTGCTCTCTCTCTCTATTGTCAGGGAGCTGTGACGTTTAAATTTTAAATTTTGCCCCGAGAGGCGAGTTTATTGGGCAGCGCCACTCATCCTGTGCGTGGACACACCACCATAGCAGCATGTACAACACTTCCCAATAGGAAGAAAACCCGCTGGGTTGTTGGTTCTTCACATGTATTTCAGCAATATGGATGTCTATAGATGAATACTGTTTAGCATTCTTATATATACACTCCGATGCTTTCTCGCATGTTTGGATGTTTAACGGGTCTTTAATATTTTTTTATAATTGATTGATATATACTGTGGTGGTGCTGCAGGAGCCACTGGTGGCTGATGTACCCTAAGGTTCAGCGGTTATGCAGGCGAGGAGTCACAATAACGTGGCTAAAATATGTTGACCAGACCACACACTAGAAGGTGAGGGACGACGAGGTTTCGGTCCGTCCTGGACCATTCTCAAGTCGATTGAGAATGGTCGACTTGAGAATGGTCCAGGACGGACCGAAACGTCGTCGTCCCTTCACCTTCTAGTGTGTGGTCTGGTCAACATCAGCGGTATTATAAGTTTTCCCTGCCCGCTGGGGAAAGAAAACGAGGTCTTGGTGCTTATGTACATAACACACCAACCTGTCCTCATAATAGAACGTCGCATTTTAACGTATACTCGAGGCCAGAAATTGTCGTACTAGTAAATGGTAGCGGCTTGCGAAATTGTCCTACTGTGCCATTTCTGTTTTGGGTCCTCTGGTAAGTTAGGATAAGGGCACATTAGTACGACAGTTTCTTGATGTTTGGAAATCTTAGGAGGACGGACTGAACACTATAACTGCACAGATATAGTGTTCAGTAAGTAATACAGTGAGTATGTGTAAGTATATACACACATACTTACTGTATTTACTCCTTACCTTACCATGACCTCGTTGTTATCGTATTAGAGAGAGATTGAAGGATTTCTAATCACATAAATTCGTCATCAGTCATTACTGTCATGTGGTTGTAGCTGTATAAACCTCACGTTCCTTAGCCCTGATAAGCTACGGATTTCAGGTTTAATAACGTATAGTCTGGCTTGGTAGGTTGACGCGGCTCCTGAGTCACTAATGCAAGGTTGGCGCAGCTGCAAGTTTAGAGGACGTTAACGTGTAATCGCATAACTTTATATTTAGACTTCAGTAATAGTGTATTGTGGCATAAGTGAATTACTCTCCATATATGAGGAGCCTCATGGCGTGTGTGTGTGTGTGTGTGTACTTACCTATTTGTGCTTGCGGGGGTTGAGCTTTGGCTCTTTGGTCCCGCCTCTCAACTGTCAATCAACTGGTGTACAGATTCCCGAGCCTACTGGGCTCTATCATATCTACCCTTGAAACTGTGTATGGAGTCAGCCTCCACCACATCACTGCCTAATGCATTCCATCCGTTAACTACTCTGACACTGAAAAAGTTCCTTCTAACGTCTCTGTGGCTCATGTGGGTACTCAGTTTCCACCTGTGTCCCCTTGTTCGCGTCCCCCCAGTGTTGAATAGTTTGTCCTTGTCTACCCGGTCGATTCCTCTGAGGATTTTGTAGGTTGTGATCATATCTCCCCTTACTCTTCTGTCTTCCAGTGTCGTAAGGTGCAGTGTCGTAAGGTGCATGTGTGTGTGTGTGTGTGTGTGGTGTGTGTGTGTGTGTGTGTGTGTGTGTGTGTGTGTGTAACAATCTTTTCAAGCTACTTACACAGTTGTCTAATATATACATGCGTATGTAACGTAATATTAACAATTGTGTTACTAACTTCAAAAGTTTTCACTTGCTTAGCTAAACGAACTATGGCGTTCAGTGCCTGAACCCATTATGTGCCTTTGTAACCCTTTCCCCCACCGCCCACGGGATATGGGTATGGGGGTGCTTAATAAACAAAGAATTTGAAACAACAGGAGATCCCAGAGCTTCCAAATTCCTTTTCCAGCGTCTCAGCGTTGTGATACAGAGGGGAAATGCCCACTGCGTTCAGGGTTCCTGCCCGCCATCTGAGGAGCTGGAGGAACTCGACAACTTATGATAATCATCTTTGTACCTTATATGTAACTCATATTTTGTAATGAATATATGCCAGCGCACGTGGGAGCCCGACAAGGCTCCCCGGGTGCTGAACGTCTTCGAGGTTTGAGGGTCCCTACAAGCATATATATATATATATATATATATATATATATATATATATATATATATATATATATATATATATATATATATATATTTATATATATATATATTTATATATATATATATATATATATATATATATATATATATATATATATAAACCTTTAGAGGAAGGTAAGGGAAATCTCAGGAGAAAGAACTACAAAGCACAGCACATGAGCTATGTAGTAGAGGGGGAACTTATCCCATTCCTTCATTTCCTGGATAAATGACCTGTTGTTCATTACCACAGTGGGTGCTCACCTCGCGTGTCTGTGTGCTATACTATAGACAATCACTAATACGATTGTATAGGTCTTGATACGTGATGTTCAGCACCATAGAGGTGATGAACTCAGGCCTTCACCTGGATTCTCACCCTTGCGGAAAGTTCTCAACACGAGACGCAACTGCAGGTGAAGACAATGTGTGTGTTGGTCCACATAATTTGATATGACATCTTGTGTTATTTTTATTGCCTGTGTATTTACTATTTGTATATGCAGAATCGAGCTATTAGCTCTTGGACCCCGCGTTTCTAACCAATTTATTTTTCCTCTATTATGTCTACTACATATATTTCTCTTAGACACACACACACATCCCCAGGAAGCATCCCGTAGCAGCTGTCTAACTCCCAGTTTGACATTTACTGCTAGGTGAACAGAGGCACCAGCGAGAAAGAAACTGCTCATTTGTTTCAGCCTCTGCCGGGATCTTTGGACTACGACACCAGAGCGCTGTCTACTCAGCCGCGAGGCTCACTTGTCTGTTGCCATAAGTGTTCATTCCCACTTTTCTGTTTCTACTTTATGTTATCAAACACAGAACGATAAAAAAATGGCTTGTCTAGACCTTCCCTTGCGGCCTAGTCAGTTTAATCTTATAATGCAAGTACATATTATCCGTGTCTTTCAATTAATTAAGCCGCTCTTTCAGTCCCCATATTATTGTTAATGTTAAATTAGGCATATTTTTTTTGTCTTCAGTCTATACAATTATCTAGAATTTATTGTTTATAAATAGCCCAGTTGGGTGGTGTTACATTTAGTAAGGCAATATAAAGAACAAGCTTGTGAAGTTAAAACTGGACGCTCTGCCACCACTCATTTAATTACCCTTTGAAATTATCTGTCCCTGATCTCGTTATTCTGTGAATTAGTATTTATTTCACAACGCTGTAAATACGTAGGCTGTTATTTTTTGTTATAAGTTATGCGCTACAATTTAATGAATTGCAGCTTTGATATTGGATTAGTGAAACTACTGCGCTGCAGTGATTGCTGCTGATAATTGTTTCTTTTATATTTTAGTCATATTTTAATACTGGTAACGTTCTAGTTTAACGTGGAGGTGAATAATTTTGGTCACTTAATTGAGATTTAGTTTATGCAAGGGACTTAGTCACTATAATACAGTGTATATCTCGTACAAAGAAATCACATTAATATGATGTATCAAAGAGAAAATCAGTAGATCAGTAACCAGAATGCAGGTTCGAATCCTCCTTATGGCCCCTACTGATTTTCTCATATATATATATATATATATATATATATATATATATATATATATATATATATATATATATGTATGTGTGTGTATATATGTATATGTGTATGTGTGTGTGTGTGTGTGTGTGTGTGTGTGTGTGTGTGTGTGTGTGTATAATAGACACTGAGAAATCACCGGAAAATGAAAGAGTAGAGATTAATGCTTGAGTTGAATTCTCTTTTTAGTAATCAACAACTGAAATAAACTTCGAAACTAAATATAAACCTACAGGCAATCTTGAGGAACGTTGTGAACAAGGAATATGTGCACTTGCTAGTGCTGGGACTCTGGCACTTACCACCTCCGTACGGAGTTAGGTCCCCTCAGAGTGCTCCACATATGGCTTCTTGTTGTACCTTCTCCAACGTGTTTAGTCTACCTTTATCAAATCAAGACATGACAGTGGCAGCACAGTCAATTAAGAGATCTCACAGTATGGCATGTGATTACCATTGGAATGTGAAATGTAAAATGTGATTAATAATTGTGGAGTGTATGGGTTTGTGAGCCCCTTAAGGGACCTCATATTGACGAGGGTAGAAATAGCCTAAGCTACTCTATCCTTTTGAGATAAACTTCACCCACGCCCGTGGTCTCGTCGCCACCGACCCTTCTGGGGTTCCACAGCGGCATCCGTCTCGAAGTTAGCTGGCTAATGAACCATTTTTTCAGGGCCATTTAGACTATTTGTTCTTGTTTTTAGATTCAGTTACTGGGAACAAAAAGTTCCAAGTAGCACGGGTTATGGTGAGCCCGTAGTAGACTTACCTGGCACAGGAGAGCGTAAGCTAGAAAAAATGATAGGATGCATTACGAGAACTTTCGAATCCAGAGATCTCATCACAATGGTTGTACTCTTCAAGTCACTTGTGCTGTCCCATCTTGAGTACTGCTCAGTACTCACTTCCCCGTTCAGAGCAGGAGAGATTGCTGAAATAGAGGGAATACAGAGAACATATACGGCACGCATAGACGCGATAAAGCACCTAAATTATTGGGATTGTCTTAACGCTCACCAAATGTACTCTCTAGAAAGGAGACGAGAGAGAGATCAAATAATATACACGTGAAAAATACTGGAGGGCCAGGTCCCAAATCTACACAAATAAAATTAAATAAAAAGTAAAATAACAACATACTGGAGTGAACGATATAGAAGACAATGCAGAATAGAACCAGTGAAGAGCAGGGGTGCCATAGGCACAATCAGAGAACACTGTATAAACATCAGAGGTCCGCGGTTGTTCAACATCCTCCCAGCGAGCATAAGAAATATTGCCGGACCAACCGTGGACATCTTTAAGAGAAAACTAGATAGTTTTCTAAAAGAAGTGCCGGACCGTAGTGGATATGTGGGACTGCGCGCCGCTCCAAGCAACAGCCTGGTGGGTCAGACTCTCACAAGTCAAACCTGGCCTCGGGCCGGGCTTCGGGAGTAGAACTCCCAAAACCCCATCAAGCAAGTTTCAAGCAGAAGCGGGGATGTAACTGATGTGACTTTAAACTAGGTTAAGACTAGGCTAATTGTGCTGAGTTAGGTCATTAACATCATTGGGGTCGTCAGATCTCCAGTGCACACAGCAGCTCGTCTAATACGGTAGGTGGCGGGGATATTCCGCGTACCTAAACTTCGGCTTTACAAATGTAAATGAAAAACGTGATATTTATATTCTTAATGTTAAACGTTTAGTAAATTTGGTATGAAACAATTGATTGAGTATCTTCTGCAATTAAAATTTATTCGAATCATTTTCTATTTTTTATCCCCTGAAATTAAAATACGTTATTGTTCGTTTACATTTTGAATTATAATCACACACCACACTGTATAATCACATGCGCGAACAAGCTTGAATGGTCCCCAAGCATATATGCAACTGAAAACTCCACACCCCAGAAGTGACTCGAACCCGGACCGCCAGGAGCACATTGCAACTGGTGTACATGGTGCCTTAAACCACTGGACCATCAGTGACCGTACAAAAGGCAGTGATAGCCGAGGCTATTTGAACCACCACCCCGACGGCACTCTGATGGTAATCTTGGGCATAGCTATTTCATCAAACCACCTCATTTATGTGGGGCCACATGAGCAACACAAATGCGAAAAAGCTTAAATGGTCCCCAAGCATATATGCAACTGAAAACTCCACACCCCAGAAGTGACTCGAACCCGAACTGCCAGGAGTACATTGCAACTGGTGTACATGGTGCCTTAAACCACTGGACCATCAGTGACCGTACAAGTGACCGTGACTCAGCGATGTGACTTGAGCTCGGGGAACCCGGGGATGCCACTCAGCTCGGGGAACTCAGCTCGGGGATGCCACTCAGCTCGGGGAAGCAATCACTCCACCTGGCGTGTTCACTGCCCCTGCATACCTCCCACTTAAGTGCATGCTGCACCGGATCCACACGCAATCATATCATTCACCCCCCCTCCCCCCCCCCAACACTTATCGACTTGAATAAAGCAGTTTCTCGACTCCATACTAACAGTCTGCTTTACTCCATACATACCAACTTGTCTCGGTATTCTGTTGTTTGTCAGGTAATTTTTTTCTGAATATTTTGCAAACATTCGAAGTTTTGAAAACGTGTGTAAAGGAGAATATACTGAGGAACAGTATATTCATACACATTGACATTTATGTACACACGTACGTGTGTTCACCTAGTTGTGTTTGCGGGGGTTGAGCTTTGCTCTTACGGCCCGCCTCTCAACTGTCAATCAACTGTTTACTATTTTTTTTTCCACACCACACACCCCAGGAAGCAACCCGTGACAGCTGACTAACTCCCAGGTACCTATTTACTGCTAGGTAACAGGGGCATTCAGGGTGAAAGAAACTTTGCCCATTTGTTTCTGCCTGGTGCGGGAATCGAACCTGCGCCACAGAATTACGAGTCCTGCGCGCTATCCACCAGGCTGCCAGGCCCCCTACCAGGCCCCCTACCAGACCCCCTACCAGACCCCCTACCAGGCCCCCTACCAGACCCCCTACCAGGCCCCCTACCAGGCCCCTACCAGGCCCCCTACCAGACCCCCTACCAGACCCCCTACCCAGACCCCCTACCAGGCCCCCTACCAGGCCCCCTACCAGGCCCCCTACCAGGCCCCCCTACCAGGCCCCCTACCAGGCCCCCTACCAGCCCCCTACCAGGCCCCCTACCATGCCCCTACCAGGCCCCCTACCAGGCTCCCTACCAGGCCCCCTGCCAGGCCCCCTGCCAGGCCCCCTACCAGGCCCCCTGCCAGGCCCCCTGCCAGGCCCCCTGCCATGCCCCCTGCCAGGCCCCCTACCAGGCCCCCTACCAGGCCCCCTACCAGGCCCCCTACCAGGCCCCTACCAGGCCCCCTACCAGGCCCCCTGCCAGGCCCCCCTGCCAGGCCTTCTACCAGGCCTTCTACCATGCCCCCTACCAGGCCCCCTACCAGGCCCCCNTCTCTTTTTTTTCTGTTGGTGTTGCCCTCTTGGGGTCAGGTCGGGGAGTTTCCAGCTCTCCTCCAGCACCAGTGTTTTTTCTGCCTCATTTGGTCCTAGTGGTAGGTTGTTCGTTTGCTGCAGTCTCCTTCTTTCGGATGATGTTTGGGTCTGCTGTTTTCTGGAGGGGTCCTTGGGTTGGTGCTTGGTTGGTTAGCCGGGGGTGCTTCATTTGTTGTTCGGTTGCGGCTCTTCGCTGTTCTCTGAGCATCTTGGCCTAAGGGGCCGTGGACGCGTTTTGTTTGTCTGGGTTTCCTTCCTTCCCTCCTTCCTGTTCTGTGGTTCGGGTCTCCCGGGTCGTCTGCAGGGTCCTTTAGTTTCGTCTGTGGTCTTGTTTTTGTGTTAGGGCACGTGACGCTCGCCTCCTGGATCCTTCCCTCTTTTTCTGGGCTTCCCCCAGAAAACCAGCATTGAATGTAATAAAATGCCCTTTTCTGGGCGAGTCCCGGAGGCTCCCCGGCATCCCTTCCTCCCTCCCTCCCTCCATTCGGCAGTGTTTTTGACATCCAGCCTAAGAACTGCCCATTGGATCGCCGGCGCGGAGGGCCTCGGGATCCCTCTTCCCCTCCCGGGTAGGGGGGGGGGTGCGCAAACGGCGGCGCGGTGACATGATGACGTCATGCTAGTTTGATAATTTTGTTTGGGGTGTTCTGTCCACTCGTTCGGCTTTCGGTAGCAATATTTTCACCAGAATAGGGGTTTGTTTTGGGGTGCCTAAATTTCTGGGTGCCTATCACGGTCGATGGCAGATATAGAATGCCCCCAACCACAGGGGGGTTGCTATAGGCCATTGCTCTCATGCCTCTCTGAGGGGGCCAGGTTCTGGGTCGTGGTCCCCAGTAGGCAAGAACTCCAAGCACTTTGACTGATGCCAGAAAGTTATACATATCCATTCAGCCTGGATTGCTCCGGGGAGGCTCCAAGACTCACCCAGAAAATGGCATTTCATTACATTCAACGCTGTTTTTTTTCATGCGCATTTGTGCAGCGGGTTGTCATATAAACAGATTGTGCAGCTTAACTAAACTTTTATCCACTGCCACCAGGTGGTGGTTTGAGCAAATTAGTGTCCCAGTGCAGTGAACCCCTCATTCTCTTCCCTTACACACCACTGAGTGCATCACTGGTACTTGTAAAGATTTTCTTATCCTAGATTAGTCGACTAAATTTCCTTTGGACTCGGAAGTCCATATACATGGTGTCCATGCTTAGAATATTCATTAGCATATACTGTAAATGGCCATTGTGTGTTTCTCTTGCTATCAAGGTCTCCTTTGGCTCTTGTTTTAGAGGTCATTGGCAACTATCAGAGACTATTCAAAACCAGAAATATTTTATCTTGGGTTTCCGTGGTCTTCCTTTGAGTGGACTCATCTTGGGTCAACAGAACTTCAAGACATCATCCCTGATACAAGACATGTTGAGTGGGAGTTTAATTATTGTGTGTGTGGCTGTGCTGTGGTTATGGCTTACATGAGAGGTGGAACACAGTATCTTTTGCTGAGGTATACACTTGAGAATGCTAATTGATCTCTCATCTAACATCCTCACATCCACAAGTAATTACTTAAAATTAACTACCTAATTGTAGTTACAGGATGAGAAGTACACTCATGGTGTCTTACCAATATTCTTTGTTGATACCTGGTTGATACCTGGTTGATGGGGTTCTGGGAGTTCTTCTACTCCCCAAGCCCGGCCCGAGACCATGCTTGACTTGTGAGAGTTTGGTCCACTAGGCTGTTGCTTGGAGCGGCCCGCAGGCCCACATACCCACCACAGCCCGGTTGGTCCGGCACTCCTTGGAGGAATAAATCTAGTTTCCTCTTGAAGATACTATTTGTCATACGTCGTATTTGTCATACGACGTTTTGAAACTACTGACAGTTTTAGCATTCACTGCCACTTGTTCCTTTTGCAAAAGGAACACGTTTTCCTTTCTTGAAGTTGCACATTTCAAGAATTCCTGTCAATTTTTTTTTTACTCCTATTACTATTTTGTGAGTAGTGGTCATATTGACTCTCTTCTATCGTCTAGTTTTGGCATATTTAACACCACTACGTTCTCCATGAAGATCTTGTTTTTCAGTTCCGGAAGGCATTTAGTAGCATGTCTTTGCATATTTTCCAGTTTATTGTATTGATGCGTTTCTTGAGATGGGGGGGGGGCACTGTAACCGTCCAGTACAACCACTGCATATTCCAATTTTGGTCTTACAAAAGTTGTGAACAATTTCTTCAATATTTCACAGACCATGTATTTAAGTGATTCTCAAGTTGAAAACTGCAGCACATGCTCCTTGCATAAAATCCTTTATGCAATCATCTGGTGACAGTTTTCTATCCAGAACCACCTCTAGATTTTCATTTGTCTTTGTTTTTTTAATGCCTATTGGCTTATTTTCCTGTTAACTTCATTCTGCCATATTACTCCATACACTTACTTTATCTAGGTCATCTTGAATGGCACAACAATTGTCTAAGTTGCTTATCTTTCCTAGCATCATCAACAAACATGTTCATATAATTCTGTATTCCCTCTGGAAGGCCATTTATGTAGACAATGAACATCATTGGTGCTAGAACTAAACCATGTGGTACTCCATTAGTATCCTTTCTTCAGTCTGATGCACTGCTTCTCATTACCACCCTCATTTATTGTCAGGAAATTGTTCATCCATGTATGCACCTTAAGTGATGAAGAGTGGGTGTTTATTGCTTATATAATTGCTCTCATACCTAGTTGTTGTTTCACTCAAAACTTACTTTAGTGTGGACCAACTAACTTCCCATCCTTCAAGGTTGTTCCTGGCTGTTACTGGCATGGAGGAAATGAGTTCTCTATTTTTTAGGAGGATTTTGAGATATGTTCCGGAGACATGTGCATGAGGAATCATAGAAAAATAGCAATGACCACTGAATGCATATCTCAAGCACGGCAAGGCCCCACCACCTTAAAGAGTCAGAGCCAAACACAGACACACACACATACACAGGGACTGTAAAGGCAAGAAACATATGAAATATCAAGGAAGGATGCAAACAGCAGAGACAGGCTCTTAAATTAAGTGGTAAATCATAGTGGCCCGATCCCCAAGAAAGCTACAAGCAGAACGCTCAGATTTTGAACTTGGTGTGGAAGACATTGCAACTCAACCAGCAAATTAGCAAAGTAAACCTCCCTGACACACTATCATTGGGCCGTCCACACACAACTGACTATTAAGCCAAACTGCCAGGCATGAGAGAATGTTTATATGGTTACCATACACTGAACCCTGTCACCTGGAGAAGAGATGGAGCAAAAAGTTCCAAAAAGCACAGAAAAAATACATAGGAGGAGCCACCGATGTGAAAAACAAACAGATTTTTACTGACATTACACTTTCGGCAAACCATATATATCCCTACCGACAACAGTAAGTAGATACACGGCACAATCACGTATACATTCTGTACTACTTCATCTCCTACTCAATATTCCTCATTTCAACAACTTAAGTCCTGAAGTACAATACTAGTTGGGACAGTATAAAACTTTTTAAAAAGTCCACTCAAGGAAGGTACTTGAAACCTTAGAGAAGGTAAACGTATGGTTGACAGGCTTTCTATGACCAAGTCCAAGGAAGGTGATTAGCCAGGTTAATTTCAAACAAATTGCATCGATGGGGGCACCAGAGATAAGTGTCTTGCTGGAGCCTCAAGTGATCAGTGGCGCCACCTAGTTGTAGTTGAAGGATACAGGGAATAAGTAGTTTTCTGGTTTTCGTTTTATTTGGTAGTTGGACGATACCCAAACCATTTCTCTTAGAAACTGAGTTTTGCGACATTCTTTTAATTTTAGGGCAGTTTTTCTTAGTAGTGAGTTGATCTTTGATAACCACATGCTCCCCCCCCCCCAAAAAAAAAAGTAGATATGGGTCTTTGTTCCAAGTGAGTCAAGCCAGTGACAAAAGTCTCGTGCTTCAATTATGGTCTTGAGTGCCAGTTGTAAGCTCTGAGGAACTACCAAGAGGACCTATCCAGAAAACATGAATATCATTAATATATAAATATATATATTTTAAACAACATTTTGACCCATTGAGGTAAAGGAGTCCAGCAAAATCCAGCAAACAGATTAAGTTCCAGCTGAAATATGTTGCACCCCAACTTCATTTAAATGGAAACCCTCTTTGGTATATAAATTATGCCTATGTTTTAAAATGTTAATACTACTGTATCTGAAAACGAAGAGACATTGATGATTATTTCAACTTATGTTTTGTTAAACCTCATTCTTTCAGTCATACTGCTGAGAAAAACTCTTGAAATTTGAGCATTACTGTATTTAGTTTTCAGATATAATATCATGATATTTTACCCAGTGTCTTATGTCCTAAATATACAACATGCTCCTCATGTACTACTGGCAAAATGGCAGATTCTCATCTACCTTTAACAGCATATGCTTCCAATTCTATCACATGTCCAGCATTCATTTTGGCTAATAAAATATCTTGATGAAGAGGTTGCATTTTAGCCTCCTTGAAGAAGCCTTGATTACCCAGAGGAACCCACTTCAGGCTTGATGACAGCACTGAAAACACAAAATAATATTTTAATGTCATGACAAAACATTATTCAGGGATGCACTGCTATTAGCATATGAAAATATATTTTCAATCTTAATAACAAATAAACAACTAAGTTTTGGGTAATGCTGCAGCTTACTGAAGATAACTACACTCCATAGACAATTAAAAAATATATAATTTAACTTTTTAGTTTGTAAAATGTTTATACTGTACTCTGAAAGACATTCCACATACAAATATTTAATTCTCTAAATAATGGTTAGGGAAAAGTGGAAATGTGCATCTGATATCTGAATTTCACTGACAAGAAAGCTTACAAGCTGCCAAATATATACATTACCTTTTAATATGTAGTCTACTTCAATTCCTTTATACCTTTACTGGACCCTTTTATTATTTGTTCACCATTATTGAACCTTTCTTGTATGTATTCTTAAAATGTTCCCCATAAAAGATATAGCTTACTTCCCACCACTTTCAATAAGTTTGTCATATTTCTGGGCATTAATAACTTACAATTAATGTCATGATTGCTTATATGTACACATTTGAATGCAAGTAGTACTTTATAGCATACTGTGTAACTTCGCTTGCAGAGTTAAAAGTGCAACTTTTAACACAAGCCTCACTCCAGGTAAACACAATCTTTCTGTTATAATAATGGCACCTCTATCCATCCCAAAAAGGAGTAGAACAAAATCTGTCACACAGATTTATTTTCTCAGCTCTCAAATATCCATCATTTTCCTCTTACTGTACCACCACTTAATTTTAACTTCCTTATTTTAAACTGTGGAAAAGTGTACTAATGCTTGTACGGTGGTGCCACGGTTAACAAATTTAATCCGCTCCGACACCGAACTCGTCATGTGAAACACTTGTCTTGCGAAACAACAAAAACACTGTCGTCAGAGGCATCCGAGAACCAGCGGGAACGCCAGGAAGCACCATGTGGTTTTCTCGTTAACCGAGTGGAAGCTTGTCAATCGAGACAAATTTTCTGCGAGTGGCTTGCTCGTTACCTGTAATACTTGTAATGGGCCTACTCGTCACCCAAGGTTCCTCTGTAGTTCCTTTTTACTCTCTGGTATTAACACTATCGCGCGCAGTGCATGAGCGCCGTAAACTTTGACATCATGGGGCGGATGGTGTGGGCGAGCGTGCGGCAACGCTTAAATGTGTATACTTGTTTCAGTTTTCTCACCTTAATTCTCGTGCTACGTTGTTCGTTTTGGTATCATTGTGTTCGCAATTAAATTCCCTACAGGTGTATATGCATATAATGTCCAAAAGCCTGGCGAGACTCCCCACAGCAATGCCTAAAGTCAGAAAAGTTACCCATGAGCGCACAAAATCAGTAAAATGTGTATACAGTACTCGTTTCAGTTTTCTCACCTTAATTCTCGTGCTACGTCATTCGTTTTGGTATCATTGTGTTCGCAATTAAACTCCCTGCAGGTGTATATGCATATAATGTCCAAAAGCCTGGCAAGACCCCCGGCAGCAAAGCCTAAACTTACCCGTGAACGAGCACCAATTTGCACACCACAACCGAATGTGTATACTCGTTCAGTTTGATAATATCAATTTACGTGTTACATTGCTCGTTTTGGTATCAAATTGTTCACAATATAAAGGCACGCATTTTAAAACTAGTCTCATAATAATAGAGCAATAACTGGAATTTTAACAAATATTTTAACTTTGGACGCTCATCATCACAATTATTTACATCTTTCCAGTGTTCTGACATCAATTTTCGTGTCACGTCGCTCGTTTTGGTATCAAATTGTTTGCAATCTAAAGGCGCGCATTTTAAAACTAATCCCATAATAATAGCACAATAAATAGAATTTTAACAAATATTTTAAAATTTAAAATTTAGACCCAAAAATGTATTTATAATCTTTCAAGTGTTCTGACATCAAATTTTGTGTTACATCTTTCATTTTGTATCAAATTGTGAACATTCTAAAGGCACTTATTTTGAAACTATCCCGAGGTTGATCGGATAAAAAGTGAATTTTACACAAATATTTTTGGAGTGGATGCGAGTCCTGTCCACGGGTAGGACTCAAGAGAAAAAAAGTGGACGTGATCGGTGTCCAAAGCGAGCGATAGTGTTAATTATTAACACTAATATCTTTAATAAAGGGGCTCATGGCTCATGAGTAGTTGGATTAGCTATTAGAAGTATTTCTGGGCAACAAGTCTTCTCCAATACATGGGGCATAAAGCACATTGGTCTATGTCGTTGTTCCACAACTGAGCACAATCAGTTCAATCCCCAAAGAAGGACAGATGGTTGGGCACTTGGACTTTCATTGGATTCCTCTTTTTCGCATTAAAATTTGTCTGGAAATTTAATGGGTTTTATTTGGGTATAACAATAAATGCACCTATTAGTAAATTAACACCTTACATAAGTTTGAAGCTTTTCACCTTTTCTGTTGAGATACAAACAGTCAGGGTTGGTCTCGTCAAGTGCAGCACTAGGATTCTTTGTACACTGTACCTGAAGTCTATACATAACAGAGTCCTGGGCTCCCCACTCCGTTTCATCTGCACGAATCAACATCAGATTAAGATTAGTCAGTAACCTAGAGTAGAACAGTAATGACATTGGTCAGCTTAATAAAGCAATAAAATATTTTGTATTTAACTTCAATACATCATACATAAACAGTTCCCCCTAAGTAAAAGAAATCTCAAATATATTTTTTGCACATGCAGTAAATATTTATATACTAAACTGAATATTTATAATATATGATGTTATATGTTCATGGAGTTTATTCCAACACTAACACTTAACTGGTGAAGAATTACTTCACCAGTCATGTTAACCCAACAAATTATTCACAGCAACTATCCTTACTTCACAATAGTAGGTGTGATGTTCTTCAGAGTTGTCAAGGATAAACATGTAAAGTATGTTAAAAATCCATCTAGCCTTACATTCTACCACCTCTCATGTTCTATTCACTCTCAATTTTTGCTGCCTTGCGCACACATCACGTCAGTCCATCTTATACAGCTTTCTCTTATTCTATCCCTAAATTCCTCAAATGCACTATTTACCACACTTTTTATATATAGTTGTTCAGTGTGACCAAATCATCTTTTACACTTTTCTCAATTTTATAATGTGGCTACTTTTACAGTCTGATCCTAATGAAGTGGTATCAGTCCATGATGAAGATTACCAAACAACTTTGAAAGAGGTCGCACCAGGAAATTAGCCCTGAAATACTGTAAAACTAAAATTGGTATCAAAGTTCAGACACACAAAACAACTAGGCACTACACATTTAAATGAGCAATAAAACAAACCTGGAGAGGGTTTCGGGAGTTCTTCTGTTCCCAAGCCTGGCTCGACTTGTGAAAACTTGGTCCAACAGGCTGTTGCTTGAAACAGTCCACAGGATATGCTTAGGGAAGGCAAGCACATTTCATACTTAAAACCATAATTTGGCAAATAAATAAAAACCGGGATACACTTACCTTTATTTCTAAATTCAAAATATCGTGGATCAACTTTCAGAGGAACCAAACCAAGTCTATGAGCTAAAACTTCATCTTGAACAATGCTGGTATTATTGTACATATATACCTTTTCTATTGCCATTGTTGGTACCTGAAAGCATTAATTTAAAAATTAACATCAACAGTTTTCTTTGGAATTAAACATTATATGTTTGACCTAATATACTACCAAAAAATTATGGAATATTCAACTGTTAAATTTTACAATAATAAAAACAATATTTGGTTAATTCAGAAAGTTAGATCACTGTATCCTTGCACAGGATCTTACACAGTCAAGACAATATCTTACACAGTCAAGACAATATCTTGCACATTCATGCAGAACAACATAGTGACAACAGTATTCCAAGGAATTTTCAGTCATTCTCGGAAGTCATACTTTCCCCGATTGCTCTCTCAGTTCGGAGGAAGAATGCAAAGCCCACACTATTATTATATCCAGTCTTCTTCAGCTTCATTCAGAAAATAAGTTTTATCATTGTGTACAGGGTCTAGTCGATTGTTTCCTTGTGCATGTATGCCTCTGTGTGTGTGTGTATGTATAATTACCTAAGTGTAGTTACAGGATTAGAGCTACACTCGTGGTGTCCCATCTTCCCAGCACTCTTTGTCATATAACGCTTTGAAACTACTGACGGTCTTGGCCTCCACCACCTTCTCACCTAACTTGTTCCAACCGTCTACCACTCTGTTTGCAAAAGAAAACTTTAATATTTTTCTGGCACCTTTGTTTCCATAGCTTGAATCTGTGACTTCTTGTTCTTAAGTTGCTGGTTTCAAGAATTCTCTTTGTCAATTTGTTGATTCTTGTTATTGTTTTGCAAGTGGTGATCATATCACCTCTTTTTCTTCTATCTTCTAGATTTTGGTATATTTAACGCCTCTAGCCTCTCTTCGTAACTCTTGTTTTCAGCTCCAGAAGTCATTTTGTAGCATGCCTTTGCACTTTTACAGTTCATTGGTGTGCTTCTTGAGGTATGGGCACCATACATCTGCTGTATATTCCAATTTTGGTCTAAAAATATTAATGAACATTTTCTTTAGTATTTTACCAACCATGTAATTAAAAGGAATTCTGAAGTTGGAAAGTAATGCATATGCACCTTGCACAATGTTCTTTGTGTGTTCCTCTGGTGACAGCCTACTATCCAAAACCACCCCTAGAGCTCGTCTTTTGTTACATTTCTTTAATTCCTTTCCACATAATCTGTAAGTTGTGTGTGGTCTATTTTCTCCAATTCCACATTCCATAACATGGCATTCATTCACATTGAATTACATTTTCCACATGGTGCTCCAAACACTTATTTTATCTAGATCAATTTGAAGGGCATGACAATTGTCTGCATCTCCTATCTTCCCCAGTGTCTTAGCATCACCCGCAAACATGTTCATATACAGTACTGAGGTATGGTGACAACAAGGAACATAAACAAAACACAGGGTACAGGACATAATCAGACCTACTCATTGAATGAAACAACATGTAAAATACCTGGGACTTATGATGTCTGAGGACCTAACATTTAGTGAATATAACCAAGCAAATATAGCGGCTGCCAGGAAAATGATAGGATAGATTATGAAAATGTTTAAATCCAGGGACCCTACAGCAATACAGTACTAATACTGTCTAAATCGCTGGTGCTGTCCCATCTTAAATATTGCTCTGTACTCACTTCACCTTTCAGAGCAGGAGATATCTGAATTAGAGGGAATACAGAGAACATATACGGCACCCATAGAAACAATAAAACACCTAAATTATTGGGACTGTCTCAGCGTTCTCAAAATGTACTCTCTGGAAAGGAAATGGGAAAGGCATCAAATAATATATACATGGAAGATTCTGGAGGGCCAGGTTCCAGATTTGCACAGAACAACATACTGGAGCAAAAGGTATGGAAGGATATGCAGAATAGAACCAGTGAGGAGTAGAGGTGCCATAGGCACAATCAGAGAGCACTGTCTTAACATCAGGGGTCCATGGTTGTTCAACACCCTACCAGCAAGTATTAGAAATACAGTATTGCCAGATCGAAGGTGAATGTATTCAAGAGGCTCTTGGACAGGTTCTTGCAAGGGGGTGCCGGACCAACAGGCTGTAGTGGATATGTGAGCCTGTGGGCCCACATATCCAAACATCCAACAACAAACAGCAGCAGCTCCAAACAACAGCCTGTTAGACCAGGTTATCATAAGTCGAGCTTGGCCTCAGGCCGTGCTCGGGGAGTAGAACTACTGAAACCATCTCCAGGTATATCCAGGATGTTTATAGTCAGTGACAATGAAATAGTTAAACATGAAATGAAACAAAACATAAAGCATGGATAAATTTCCTACACTGGAACAAATCTCAAAGGAAAAAGTAGACAAAACTTCATCATATTAGCCACTACAGAGCCTAGGTGTAGTGACAGTTGACACTAGGCATAAAGTGTGATGGCCATCTGCTACACTGTATATACTATTGTTATGAAAGGTGCTTACCACTTATCTGTGGTAGCATATTGTAATACAAACTGGGATTCTGTGTGTTTAATAATTAGCCTTTGTAGGGGGGTGTCAAGGGTATGGGTCACTTTTGTTTGCCACAACAGGCTGGTCCCTTAGTGATAACCTTAAATTGTACTTGCAACTTTCTGTCTTCTCCATAATCTTATGTGACACAGCTATTTACAATGATACTTGTTAACAAGGGGCCAAACCATGGTAGATCATAATGGGGCTGGTTCAGAGAGCTTCTGAGTGGCTGGCCTTGACTCAAAAATTTTATAAGCTTTATTCTGCTTCAAAGGTACTATCTCCCCATAATATACACAAACCATGCTCGTGTTTGTACGAGCACCACTTCCACAACAGAAGTAATATTCCTATCTCCACTACAGTATTACAACATTTCTATTAAATATTAGCATTATTAAAACAAAATCACAAGTCAAATTAATGGGAACTTACCTCTGCAAGAATAATTCTTCTAATGGCATTTACAAGAGATATGTGAAAGCCAATGAAGTCAATCTCCATTTCAAGGGAATTCATTTTTATTATTTCCACTTTGCCCACCACAGGGCCAGTCTTGCCCTTGTTTTTCTTCCTTTTTGTGGATAAATTTGGGCTATCATTTTCCTGTGTGCAGAAGTAATGATATTAAATAATGCACAGATAAAATAATACATTAGTTTATTTATTATGAACCTCTAACCTATGTTGTTGACAGTAGTGATAACAAGTTACAGAGGCACATAAAGGAATAGTTATACCTTTCCAAATATTAAAAATGACAAATTATACAGGCAAACTCTTAATAAATTAAAATAACAATAGTATTGTGTGCAGCCTGAGAATGTAGTGACACCACCACCCACCACTATGTGGTGCAAACAGCTAATGTATTTCCTCTGTCACAGGGGGTTAAGGGATAGGGCTGGGACCCCCCATCTCTTCTGCAATATGCAGACGTGAGAAGGCCATATTAAGGTATACACCTGGTCACAATATTCACCCTCCCTCTAGCTCATCTATCAGCATTACCAAGGTCAATATCTTGCTTTACTACAGGAAACTTTGCAGTCTTGATTCCTTACCACTACATCAGCTAGCAGTCCCAATTTCAAGGTGAACTAGGGTTGACTCTGGTGTCCTACACTGGCTAACTTGTATCATTAACAACAATATAACCTTGCTATTGTTACACCCATTTTTTGTTGCGTTCCTTGTTCGGTTATCCTTACGGATCAATAAAGTGGCGACCCCAGAGTTGAATTCACGTTCAGGCTTAGGTTTCCTGCTGTCGGAGATAGGAAGCTTGTACTTATTTCTCATTAAGGTCCTTTAGGCCAGGAAATGACCTTCCGAAGATGCAGCCCGCAACAATTGCCTAACACTTGGGTACCTATTTACCACTACATGAACAGAAGGCATTAAGTGAAAGGAAGTGTGCTCAACTGTGTCCTACCATGGGAATCGAGTCCGGAACTCTGCAGTTGTGACCCCATTATATATGGACCACTGTATAACAGGACCCAGTTACCAGACATGCAGGCTGCAAACAAAAATGGCCGAAACGCTTTGCCCAAAACGCTTTGCGTAATAGTGGCTTTAGGCATTGTATGTACTAGCTCTATCTATAAATTCATCAATATTTGTATCACACCCTGTATGTATGTACTTTACCTGAATAAACATTTGAATTTGAACTTGAATTTGAAAATAGGTTTGGGAAATAATCATTTAGCAGTAGTTTGCAACATTAAATGTTGTTGTGACAAATTTCATTTTCATTGTGGAGTATTTCAATAGTGCCACCAATTACATGGATATGTTGTAAATTTTTGTCCCATTTTAGAACAGTATGTAATGGTACAGATTGTAGTTTTGAAGTTGCTGCTGTGTTTCCCAACTAGCTGTGTCGTTATTAGTTATTGCCTGGAATTGAACATACAACTTAAATGGGACCTTTGACAAACCGCAGACTTCCTGCCATCGTCGAAACCGTTAGACAGAAATCCTCGGGTAAATTCAGGTAAATAAAGTTAGCATATCTGTGTAGGGTAACTAAAAGGAGAGCAATTCCTTTTAACTCACATAAACCACTGGAATTCCTGCATAGTTATTCTCGCACTCTCCATTGTAAAACCGTTTTCCTTCTTCAGTTTGCTCTGCGCTGATGATGTGAGCAGTGCTCGTCGTACTCGTCCTTACTATAATTCTCACAAACACACGCACATGTGCAGCATGAATGGCAGCCCGGCCAGCTGACTCCCCGCTACCCTCAACATCGTACTCTGTGGAGCAACTGTTGTACTGTAAACAAAATGTTGACGCTACTGCTTTTTATTTACACTTTCATATAGAATAGGATAGCAGCACATTGCTGTGTATACCTAAGCTTGTTAATATATATAAAAAAACTACCATGCTGAAATGTATTCAATAACCGTTGAATGTATGTAATATAAATGCATGTAAGTTAACTTCAGATTAGTTTCGGTTATTAAATGTACGGGCAGCATAAAACATCTACTAGTGCAACATTGTAATTTATTTATTCATTTATATACAAGAAGGTACATTGGGGATTAAGAGAGAACATAGAAATTAAGTTGAATTTATATTCTGTAAAGCCACTAGCACGCATAGCGCTTTGGGCAAAGGCAATTGTTAATATTAGGCTGGGATATCGATATCCACGGCAGGTGGCTGCAAGTAATGAATCCCCCAATGGTGAAGATTCCAGCTGTAAACTATGTGAACAAGAGCTGAGACATAATCTCCAACAATACATCTGTGATTGCGCTGTTATCAATGATTTTAGACCAAATGAGATGAGGTACTTTGAGCTCTGTAACCACTTCATACACGCACAAATGTTGGAAGATATTATTGTGCTCTACCCAGAGTTTGGTAGAGCAGGCCAGTAGATCAGCCTTGCATTTATGTTCTCTCCAGATTCCATATATGACTAACCATATGGGAGATTGGGATGTTATATGACCTTTTATAGCTAGTTTTATATCTACAGTGCGTATCATTCATAATGAATTTAATTAATTGTGCCGAGGGAACAGGCAGCCAGTGGCTGCCTGTTCCTATGTGCCTGTCTTGGCACGCAGAATACAATATAGAATAGGGTAGCAGCACATTAATTGTTGCGTATTTACCTGAATTTACCTGAGGGCCACTAATACTAGTGGCCTCGCTGAGGACATAAAGCTGGCGGCTTGTCAAAGGTCCCCCCATTTGTCCTGATGATCTTTACCAGTTGTATTTTAAAACGTAGCATAAAATAAAAAACAGCGTATTAAAAAGAGATGCTGTGCCATGCTGAGATTTATTCAATAATCGTTGAATATATGTAATATAATGCATGTAAGTTAACTTTAGATTAGTTTCGGTTATTAAATTGCTTGTTTTACTTATATATATATATATATATATATATATATATATATATATATATATATATATATATATATATATATATATATATATATATATATATATATATATATATATATACAGTATTACAATATCAACATTTACATTTTGGCATTTAAGGCTTCGGCGGTAGGCCGTTCCATGGGTTTATAACCCTATAGGTGATAAGGGTTGGGTATACATAATCTTGTTAAAAAAATATTATAGCTGGTAAATAAAAAAAATGCAAGTATAAAGCTTGTATAGCTTATAATAGTACTGTATATAATGTGTAATAATATAATGGTTTCCAATAATGATTTAATTCAATGTTATTGTTTTGATCCGTAATTTTGATCCCGGTTGCGTGGGGTAAACATCGTACTTTAGTACCTTGACTTTTGTATATAACATTAGCGGAGATGGACTTGGCAGATATTTTTTTATTCGACCATGTATTATGTTCTATGTGTGTTTGTCATTATTAACCTGTTTGTAGATAACTAGCAACACGAAGTAATTGATTTGATTAATATTGTTTTGTTGTACTTTTACTTCATTGCTAACTTATCGATCCTTGGGCACAGAATTTCCAGTGCTTTTTGTTTGTCAAAAGGTTTCCCCCCTTTTGCCAACTCTATACCACATAAAAGATACACATTTCATATATGATAAGGATAGCATACGTTGAAAAGGGTTTGACAAATATACTCGACACACCTATTGAAACGAGCTGGGTTTTTTTTTGTTTATTATTGTAGAAAAATTAACTATATTATTGCATTTTTAGTGGTATAAGTATTAGAAGCAGTACCATGATTCAGTGCTTATAGCTCCTATGAAATTGTAAAGTTATTATTTAGTCATAGTTAATTCATTTTTGTATTGAGGCAGGTATTTTCTCCCCTGATTCCATGTATGACTAATCATCCTGTGTAATGGGAATATTAGATGAACTTATAGCTATAGGTTTTGATCTACACTGTGTAATCTTTCATATAGAATAGGGTATAGAATAGGGTAGGGCACATTGTTGTGTATACCTAAGCTTGATAATAAAAACAAAACCAAAAAGGCTTAAAGAGAATTGGTTTGAAAATGAATAAAATCCATAGAAGACAAACTATACAATATATATATATATATATATATATATATATATATATATATATATATATATATATATATATATATATATATATAACTCGGTATAGGTCATGAGTACGACCTATACCAGCCATACGTAAACAAAAAGAAGTCATTTAGAAATTATACAATGAAACCTTCACCAAATTACATTAATATAACCTAAGAGAAGTCTAGAAAATTGGATTGTATGCTGGGGTCGATAAGTTTGCTAAATATAGCAGAGGAGAGTGTGTGAGGTGGCAACACTGGGAGCTCGGGCCCGACCAGTCTGAGTGGGACCGTCAGGGAGGGAGGTGTTGTGCGTGTCCGGCTTCTTCCTCGGTGACATATTGCTCTCTCTCTAATTACTTCTCGCAATCTTTTGGTGCTCCCTGGCATTTATTCAAGTAATGGTGAGTACATCTGATTGTTTTTAAATTACCATTTTTTTTTAATGATTTGTATTGACCGGTGGAAATGTCTGAGGCAGGTCCTCCACATTTTACATGCCTTTGCGATATAGATTATTGTAATATGAGTAACTATAAATTTTTTCGTTATGCTTTTAGCTGTTTAGATGAAGAACGATTCTCGGTAGTACAGTTGGGTTCGTTCTCGACTCACAGTCGGGAATCCCGGCCGGAACAAAAATGGTTGGACACGTTTCCAATCACCAATTAAATGTCTCCTTTTCACCTAGCAGTAAATTGGGACAAAATAGATTATAATTTGTATTGCTTATCGCCTCTCTCTCTATTTCTATAATCATAGCTACCTCTATTTCTATATTCATATCTATCGCTATCTATTTCTATATTCATATCTACCTCTCTGTCTCTCTATACCAATGTCTCCATCTCTATGTATCTATTCGTATCTAAATATAATATTTTCTATATTCCCCTCTCTCGAAAATGACAAGATGAAGTTAATATAAAATCTAGTTATCGACCAAACGTACTCCAGGGATCTGCCATGTAAGTGTGGGTGTTATGCGCGGATGAAGGTGCTAGCTCTATAAAGAATATTTGTCCAGAGTAGGAGATCAGACGCTCGGGGCTAGCCTCACCCAATTTTCCAAGATGACACACGAGGGGGGAGGGGATCGTAGTCTCCCAGTGATTTTCACAAAGTGAAATCTGGGATTAGTTTTTTCCGTAGAGGTTTCAACGTTTTTTCAACACTTAATAATAAGATGGGCATATCTAGTTCTTGACACACTGTACTCCCCCTTCATATTAGACATCCACTACGGGCTCACCATAGCCCGTGCTACTTGGAACTTCTTGTTCCAGGTAGCGAATCTTTAACAACAACAACAACCCTTCATATAGTCTTGGGGAGATAGATAAATGCAGATGTACGTACCTAAATGTGTAATAATTAAGTTAACAATATTAAATTTTCTGAGACAGAAAGGGGAGGAAGGAGGAAAGGTGGAGAGGAAAGGATAAGGGAAAAGGGAGAGAGGAAAGGATAGGGGGAAAGGAGGGGTGAGACCCGGGCACAGCCGGATATCCCATCTAGTTTAGTATAAATCTGTTTTCATGTTCCTTTTCAATTAGCATGTGTCCCTCAATAAGTAATTTAATATAGGATTAGCCAAATTTGTTAATCATACTTCATACGAAATTAGTTTTCATTGCAGTTTTGGTTCATTAATTTTGTATGGAAACATTTGGCCCAGGTATTTTGATCCTAGATTTTGAGGAAGCCATAAACGGTATGCCTATGCACTCTGCACCAGGTCCTGATTCTTGGAACTCCATATTCATCAAGAACTGTAAAAAAAAACACTATCACAGGCCCTTCACATTCTTTGGAGACAAAGCCTAGATACTGGCATTATCCCTGACATACTAAAAACAGGAGAGATATCACCATTCCATAAAGGAGGAAATAAGGCAGAGGCAAAAAATTACAGACCGATAGCACTAACATCGCACACCATAAAAAATCTTTGTAATAATGATAAGAAGTAAGATCACAAAATACATGGAATCACAACATCTCCATAACCCCGGACAATATGGTTTCAGAACAGGGGGCTCTTGCCTGTCACAGTTGCTGGACCACTATGACATGGCATTAGATGCAATGGAAGACGAACAAAACGCTGATGTAATTTACACAGATTTCGCAAAAGCTTTTGATAAATGTGACCATGGTGTTATTGCACACAAAATGCGTTCAAAAGGAATTACCGGAAAAATAGGCAGATGGATCTATAATTTCCTGACTAACAGAACCCAATGTGTAATAGTCAACAAAATAAAATCCCGTCCATCAACCGTGAAGAGCTCAGTCCCCCCAGGGTACTGTGCTTGCTCCAGTACTTTTTCTCATCCTCATATCGGACATAGACAAGAACACAATCTATAGTACTGTATCATCCTTTGCAGATGACACTAGGATTTCCATGAGAGTAGACAACATAGAGGACACGGCAAACCTCCAATCAGATGTAGATCAGGTCTTTCTATGGGCTACAGAAAATAATATGGTGTTTAACGAAGATAAGTTCCAGCTCATGCGCTACGGAAAAAATGAAAATATAAAAACGGAAACCACGTACAAAACGCAGTCAAATCATAGAACGAAAAGGCAATGTAAAGGATTTGGGTGTACTCATGTCGGAAGACCTTACCTTCAAAGAACATAAAAATAGCCGTCACAACTGCAAGAAAAATGACAGGTTGGATAACAAGAACCTTTCACACTAGAGATGCTATACCGATGATAATACGTTTCAAGACGCTAGTGCTCTCTAGAGTGGAGTACTGCTGTACAATGACAGCCCCTTTCAAAACTGGAGAAATTGCTGACCTGGAGAGCGTGCAGAGTTCCTTTACTGCTAGAATCCACTCAGTAAAACATCTAAACTACTGGGACCGACTAAAGAGCCTAAATCTCTATTCTCTTGAGTGCAGGCGGGAAAGATACATAATAATCTATACCTGGAAAATATTAGAGAGGCAGGTCCCAAACCTGCGCGGGGACGCTAAGCCCCGGAAATACTCCAAGGTAACTCCAAGGTTGGTAGAAGGGCAACCTTATATGCTCGTCTCCGAAGTCAGATATAGATACATATAGGCCTACATACTTAAAATGAAAAGATTAGTCAAATTGCGTGTATCTTCTCACTCGGCAGTCAACCTGTCCTTAGGCCAGGCTTGTTAAAACAGCGGCTGTCCCCCCAAGACATTCGTCAGTGTAAAGTAAAATGACACATCTTAAACAGTGTATTAATAAATAAATTTCTCGTATATTAATGTTATTTTATATTAAAGTACCATGCATACTTAGGGGTAGGTTAGATGCTTAAGTTCTGTTATCGATAACCCGTCAAAACTACGGGCTCACCATAGCCCGTGCTACTTGGAACTTTGTTCCAGGTAGCGAATTTTTAACAACAACGATAACCCGTCCTCAGACCAAGTTCATTCCATCCAGCGGTCGACTCGTCAATTGTAACATGCTGTTCATTCAAAATAGGAATTTTCTCAAGTATAAAATAATATTGTTATATATTAGCATTCTGTGCATATTTAGGCATTAGTTAGGTGTTTAGGTTCTATTGACGATTATTTGTATTTGTTGTACGTGGATGAAGCATTGACCTCGCTTTGAACCAGCGTTGTGGTTCAACAACCCATCCTTGACTCAAGTCCATTACATCCAGCAGTCGACCCCACAGACGCATTCATAAATTTTAACATGCCGTTCATTCAAAACGGGAATTTTCTCAAATATAAATTAATATTATAATATATTAGCATATTGTGTATATATAGGCATAGGTTAGGTTAGGTCAGGGGTTTAGGTTCTGTTGGCGATTATTTGTAATAGTAGTACGTGGGTGAAGCATTTATAGCGTTGTGATTCGAACAAAATTCGTCAGTGAAGCACTTGTTCCGGATATGTTCGAACGTCAGCAGTTGTGAGTCGTGTGTAAACCGCTTTTCATTCATAAACAGGGGGTTGGCGGGTGCATGGAATCACTTTTGGATCTTTGTTTGGAGGACGGGCTGGGTTCAAATAAAAGTCGTCAGAGAAGCACTTGTTCGAGAAAGGTTCGAACGTCATCGGTTGTGAGTCGTGTGTAATCCGTTTTTCATTCATAAACGAGGGGGGGGGAGGGTTGGCGGGTGCATGGATTGTCCTTTGGCCTTTGTTAATGAGGATGGGTTGGTTATCGATTATATGTATTTGTAGTACGTGGGTGAAGCATTTACAGCATTGTGGTTCGAACATAGTCGTCAGCGAAGCACTGTTCGAACGTTATCAGTTTCGAGTCATGTGTAAATTTGACTTGTGTGATGAGTCATGTGTTTTTATAGAGGGGAAAAATTACTGCATATACTTTGTATTTCTATCTTGTTGGTGTTAATTGTTTCTTTGGCAATGAAATACATTCTTGAAGGACATCATGCTTTGTTACATTAGAACATAAGGATCTTATTATGTTTTCACATGCATTATTCATTTCTTTCCACTTTTTTGAGGTGAGAGGATTAATTCATTAGCTCCCTCGCCTCTCATTAGTCTAATCGCCGAAGCTTCATTTATCCCTGAAATTCTATCCCCAATACTGTGTATGTTCAATCATATCATTATCTCAGTAATAGTATTTCTTGGGCCATGTGAATAATTTGGTGATTACATACAGAAATCACAATAGCGTGATGCTTCAAATGAACAAATCCACATGATTAAGACAGCGTCTGAGATCCTCTCAGACGTAGGTTCGAACCATCGTCACGGCCCTTGTGGATTTGTTCATCTGGTGATTATTCTCCTGGCTTCATTTTGTACCTTCTCCAACTATAGTTGGAGAACTATTTGTTGTACCTTCTCCAACTATAGTTGGAGAACTATTTGTTGTACCTTCTCCAACTATAGTTGGAGAACTATTTGTTGTACCTTCTCCAACTATAGTTGGAGAACTATTTGTTGTACCTTCTCCAACTATAGTTGGAGAAGGTACCAAAGGTACCTTTACCAAAGGTACTTTACCAAAACAAGACATGACAGAGGCAGCATAATCAATGAGATATCTCACAGTATGTCATGTGATTACCATTGGAATGTGAAATGTAAAATATGATTAATAATTGTGTATTGCATGGTTTTGTGTGAGCCCCTTGAGGGACCTTATATTGACGAGGGTAGAAATAGCCTAAGCTATTGAGATGTACTTCCTTTTCTCAATGAACTTACTTGAACTTGAGCAAATCAACTCCCTTATTGCCAATATAATTTTTGAGGTATTGAAACTGGGCTTCAGAGGTTGTGCTTATGACAAACTAGTCACATAAACTGAGATGAAATCCTATTGTGTCTGGCTTTATAATATCAAAGATAGATACACAAATGTTCTTCACACACAATATCAGCCTAACTTATCTATTAATTCTCATAACCTCAACTCATCTATAAGTGGTGTACTGGTGGCCCATCACTACATACTGGCACTTTCCACCAAACACTTAAGTTCTATCATTTCAGGAGGATGAGTTGCTTTCATAGACATTACCCGGGATGAAGTATTAATGACAGTTAAGGTTGGGAACTCTATCGCCTCCTAGGGAGGATTATCTATCTTGAGGTCACTTTTTCTTTCGAAGTTCAAGTTCAGGTTTGTTTATTGAGACAAGAAAATACATCTCAAAGGGATAGAGTAGCTTAAGCTATTTCTACTCACCCCTACTTTTGAAGGTTCCGAGGATCGACGTGCCCAGGGGCCCGGTCTCTGATCACGCCTCCTGGGGTTGGTGGTCCTGTCAACCAGGCTGTTGGACGCTGCTGTGATTTGTACACATTACATTATAAAAACATAAACAATCAGTCATTGGGTTTCTTAGCATTAGTAGCCCAAATTAGCCCAACTTATTTTTAAATTGGCCCTAAACATCGCAAGTAGCAAGATCAAACATTTAGGAGCGCCTGGCTTTCAAAATTAGCCCAATTCCCTACTTTTAGGAATCTGGGAACACTAAATAGGTTAAGTAACAATTGTAATTACGAAGCTATAAGATGCTTATTTTAACATACTAAGTAGGTTAGGTAAGGTCGATGTTTTCTATGAAGCTTTTCAAGGGAAACTATTATGTTTAGTATGTCACCTATGCACGTATTTAATAAGTCAATATTGACTATACGAATTTGCGAGGACGGGTTGCACTGGTTCACTTAGCCAGTAGCACGCGTAGCGTTTCAGGCAGGTCCTTAATCCTATATTCCCCAAAATACAACCCTCGCCAAATCGTTTAACAACCTGGTACCCATTTTACTGTTGGGTAAACAGAGGCTACAGTTAAGGATTAACGCCCAGTAAATCCTCCCCGGCCAGGATACGAACCCATGACAAAGCGCTCGCGAAACGCCAGGCGAGTGTCTTAACCACGGGGACTGCATCGTGTGAGTGGTAGCACTATAATATTACAGAGGGCACATCAGGTCTTGATCATACTCATTAGTCGTTGTCTGACATAAGCTTTTGCAATTCATCTGCACATCTTATAATTTTGTATTCGTCCATTTCGTTACACACGTACTATCACTTCTTTCACTTATCGCTGTGGATGACAATACACACTGGATGGGGTGTCCGGCTGTGCCTGGGTCTCACCATCTCCCCCTCTCTCATATCTCATCCCATATTCTTCCTTTGTATTCTCGTCTCCTCCATCTCCCCAAGTCCTTCCCTCTCCCCCTTCCAACACCCTGTTCACCTATCTTCCCCAACATCCGATTGATTGATAAAGATTAAGCCATCCAAGAGGTGGCACGGGCATGAATAGCCCGTAAGTGGTACAATTTTTTTTTCTCCGTAATTCTTTTCATTATTCTGAGATTGCATTTAATCATCGAGCTGTTATCGCGGGGGAGGATACTGCTTCACAGTCTTTATGAGGGCGTCCAGCTGCTGGACACCTTTGTTGACCAGGAGAATGGCTCTGTTGATGGCTTCAGGGTGGCCACAGCAAGATTCAGGAACTCTTAAAGCTCTTCTAAGGTCGTTGGTTGCTTCACATTCTAGAAGATAGTGAAGTAATGGCTTTTCTGTGACAGTTTGGCAGAAGATGCACTCTCTCTGTCGGGGTTCACCAATCTCCCAGTTGCAGCTGTAACCTAGACGTAGTCTATATAACCTAACTGCTATTTCCCTGTGGATTCCTTTTGGGATATTTAACCTTTCTAATTTAGTTGCCTGAAGATACCATGTTGCAGAGGGCGAGCCTTCAGCTATTCTCTGGTGTAGGTAGGCTTTGTTGAGGTGTGAGAGCTTTTTGGTGATGATGTTTTTAATGTTCTCTAGGCTGGGTTGAATTGTTTTATCTATCACTGGATGACGAGTTGCCAGTTTAGCAATTTCATCAGCTTTCTCATTTAATGGGATTCCAATATGGGATGGGATCCAGTTCAAGGTTATGTTGAGTCCTTTGCCTTTAGCGACTGCTCCAAGATACAAAATGGTGGTAATTATTTCCACGTTATCTTTCCACTGTTTTTGTCCTAGTAAGACCCAACATCCCTCCTCCTCCTCCTCTTATCTCTCCACCTTTCCCCCCCCCTGTCCTTCCATCTGCCCCCCCCCCTCCCCTTCTCCCACCTTATTCACCTTTCTCTCCTCTCCCCTACACCTCTCTCTGAAAATTAATATTGCGAATCACTGAAAAAACTGCTAAAATCTCTACGGAAAGCACATCCCGATTTCCGACTGCATGAAAATCGCTGGGGGATTGTTATAGTTGCCGACATTTCTTAGTTATTGAGGCTGACCTCGACTGGAATTTGGCACTTATATACATCAAATATATCATATTGGAAATTTGGGTAAGGCTAGCCCCAAGGGTCTGGCCTCCTACTTAGACAGATAGACATACACGATGAAAGAAATGCAAAGTGCCGGTAGCACAGGCACTCAGTATAGTGTGGAGGAAGAGCTTGGACACGGAGAGATACCAGATGCACTTAAAGTGGCAGACATAGCCCCTCTACACAAGGGAGGGAGCAAAGCATTGGCAAAGAATTATAGACCAGTTGCACTGACATCGCACATAATAAAAGTATTTGAGAGAGTGATTAGGAGTCAGGTCACCAATTTCATGGAGACCAATGACCTTCACAACCCAGGCCAACATGGATTTCGAGCGGGAAGATCGTGCCTCTCACAGCTACTTGAGCACTACGATAAAGTCACTGAGGCATTAGAAGAAAAACAGAATGCTGATGTGATATACACGGACTTCGCAAAGGCTTTCGATAAATGTGACCATGGCGTGATAGCACACAAAATGAAGTCAATGGGAATAACGGTAAAGTAGGGCGCTGGATACTCAGTTTTCTGTCAAACAGGACTCAGCGAGTAACGGTCAACCATATAAATCTAGTCCAAGTGCAGTTAAAAGCTCTGTACCTCAGGGTACAGTCCTTGCACCGCTGCTTTTCCTTATTCTCATATCAGATATAGACAAAAATACAAGTCACAGCTTCGTATCATCCTTTGCAGATGACACAAAAATCAGTATGAAAATTACCTCGGCTGAAGACATTGAAAAACTTCAAGCTGATATTAATAAAGTTTTCGACTGGGCATCAGAAAATAACATGATGTTTAACAGTGATAAATTCCAGGTACTCAGGTACGGTAAAAATGAGGACCTTAAACATAATACAGAGTACAAAACACAATCAAATGTGCCCATAGTAGGAAAACGGCATGTAAAGGATTTGGGAATAATGATGTCTGACGACCTAACGTTTAGGGAGCATAACCAAGCAAATATTGCGACAGCCAGAAAAATGATAGGATGGATTACGAGAACTTTCAAATCCAGGGATCACATCACAATGCTTGTACTCTTCAAGTCACTTGTGCTGTCCCGTCTTGAGTACTGTTCAGTACTCACTTCCCCTTCAGAGCAGGAGAGATTGCTGAAATAGAGGGAATACAGAGAACATATACAGCACGTATAGACGCGATAAAGCACCTAAATTATTGGGATCGTCTCAAAGCTCTCCAAATGTACTCACTAGAAAGAAGACGAGAGAGATATCAAATAATATACACCTGGAAGATACTGGAGGGCCAGGTCCCAAATCTACACAGTAAAATAACAACGTACTGGAGTGAACGATATGGAAGAAAATGCAGAATAGAACCAGTGAAGAGCAGGGTGCCATAGGCACAATCAGAGAACACTGTATAAACATCAGAGGTCCACGGTTGTTCAACGTCCTCCCAGCAAGCATAAGAAATATTGCCGGAACAACCGTGGACATCTTCAAGAGGAAACTAGATTTATTCCTCCAAGGAGTTCCGGACCAGCCGGGCTGTGGTGGGTATGTGGGCCTGCGGGCCGCTCCAAGCAACAGCCTAGTGGACCAAACTCTCACAAGTCAAGCCTGGCCTCGGGCCGGGCTTGGGGAGTAGAAGAACTCCCAGAACCCCATCAACCAGGTATCAACCAGGTAACCAGAAGGGAAACTACCTCCTCTAACGACTTAATAAAAATACTTGGGAGTGGACATAACGCCAAACCTAACCCCCAGAGGCTCATATAAATAGAATAACGTCAGCAGCATACTCTACTCTGGCAAAAGTCTGAACATTCTTTAGAAACTTGAATAAGGAGCCCCAAATTTGCACAGTAGAATAACAACATACTGGAGCGAAAGGTACGGAAGGAAATGCAGAATAGAACCAGTAGAGAGTAGCGGTGCCATAGGCACACACAGAACACGTCTGATCTCAGCAAAGGTCCACAGCTGTTCAACACCCTACCAGCAAACATTAGAAATATTGCCGGAACGAAGGTGAATGTATTTAAGAGGCACTTGGACAGGTTCTTGCCAGAAGTGCTGGACCAACCAGGCTGTAATGGACATGTGGGCCTGTTGGCCGCTCCAAGCAACAGCCTGTTGGACCAAGTTATCACAAGTCGAGCCTCGTCGCAGGCCGGGCTCGGGTAGTAGAAGAGCTCCCGAAATACTCTCCAGGTACGCTCCAGGTACGCTCCCGGTAAGGAGGCTGTTAGATGACTATATACTGCGTATGTGAATCCAGTCTTAGAGTATGCCGCCCCATCGTGTAGTTCCCATCTAAAAAAAAACATAAGGAAGCTCGAAAAGGTGCAGAAGTTTGCAACGAGACTTCTGAGAGCTGCGAGAATGACGTATGAAGACAACTGAAGGAACTAAACCTGACCACGTTAGGAAGGAGGGGGACATGATACAGACGTATAAAATACTTAGAGGGATTGACAAGGTGGAAATAGAGGAAATGTTTACAATGAATATCAATAGAACAAGGTGGCACGGAAGGAAGCTTGAGACTCAGATGTGCTACAGAGATGTTAGAAAGTTTTCTTATATCGTAAGGGTAGTGAGTAAATGGAATTACCTAAAGGAGCAGGTTGTAGAGACCAACTTCATTCATAACTTTGAAAGCAGGTATAATAGGGGAAATAGGCCAGGAGGCATTGCATTAGACAATCAACAGCTTGAAAAGCGGTTCCGAGAGCTAGAGCTCGATCCTGCAGGTACAAATAGGTGAGTACACATTCTATTTTATAAGACTGAAGGCAAGTCATTTTGTTAATACTTAGAGATTTACAGAAATTAGTTATTACAGGGAGAGTTACTGCTTATGATTTAATCTGCACATGTTATGCATTTATTTCCTTTGTGTACTAGAAGCGACATATGGATACAGTGCAGACGAGGAGTCACAATAACGTGGCTGAAATAGGTTGACCAAACCACACACTAGGAAGTGAAGGGACGACGACGTTTTGGTCCGTCCTAGACCATTCTCAAGTCGATTGTGTGATTCACAATCACAGTTCACACAATCGACTTGAGAATGGTCCAGGACGGACCGAAACGTCGTCGTCCCTTCACTTTCTAGTGTGTGGTTTGGTCAATATATGGATTCTGTGCCAACATTTCGTGCGGAAAACCCGGGATGGTTCGACACTGTGTACACATTACAACACACCAATAATATATGTACGTCTGATACCATACTACTTGTGAAGGAGGAAATGTATATGTTATCTCTCAGAATGTTTGGTAATATGTTATGGTTTGTGATGTGTGTATTGTACTGAACGGGGTGAGAATAGCTTGAGCTAC
>WNGS01163555.1:5924197-5938513 GCA_020271785.1 Procambarus virginalis
TCAAGGCCTCAGTGAAATAGAGAGAAACCCAAATATTTTTTCTCCTATGCAAAATCAAGATCAAAACCACATCTAGTATCGGGCCCTGCGAAAGGAAGATGGAACTTTCACCGATGACAACAAAGAAATGAGCGAGCTACTGAGGAAGCAATACGACTCTGTCTTCAGCGAGCCATTAAACGCACTAAAGATCGATAACCCAAATGAATTTTTCATGGATATGATACCAACATCAAATCATATATCAGACGTCACCCTATCCCCACTGGATTTTGAAGAAGCCATAAACAGTATGCCTATGCACTCCGCACCAGGCCCGGATTCTTGGAACTCCATATTCATCAAGAACTGTAAAAACCACTATCGCAGGCCCTTCACATTCTGTGGAGACAAAGCCTAGATACTGGCGTTATTCCTGATATACTAAAAACAGCAGAGATAGCACCACTTCATAAAGGAGGAAATAAGGCAGAGGCAAAAAATTACAGACCGATAGCACTAACATCGCACATCATAAAAATTTTTGAGAGAGTGCTAAGAAGTAAGATCACAAAATACATGGAATCACAGCATCTCCATAACCCCGGACAACATGGTTTCAGAACAGGGCGCTCTTGCCTGTCGCAGTTGCTGGACCACTATGATATGGCATTAGATGCTATGGAAGACAAACAAAACGCTGATGTAATTTACACAGATTTTGCAAAAGCTTTTGATAAATGTGACCATGGTGTTATTGCCCATAAAATGCGCTCAAAAGGAATTACCGGAAAAGTAGGCAGATGGATCTACAATTTCCTGACCAACAGAACCCAATGTGTAATAGTCAACAAAATAAAATCCAACCCGTCAACCGTTAAGAGCTCAGTCCCCCAGGGTACTGTGCTTGCTCCAGTACTTTTTCTCATCCTTATATCGGACATAGACAAGAACACAACCTATAGCACTGTATCATCCTTTGCAGATGACACTAGGATCTTCATGAGAGTAGGCAACATAGAGGACACGGCGAACCTCCAGTCAGATGTAGATCAGGTCTTTCTATGGGCTACAGAAAATAATATGGTGTTTAACGAAGACAAGTTCCAGCTCATGCGCTATGGAAAAAATGAAAATATAAAAACTGAAACCACGTACAAAACTCAGGCAAATCATAACATAGAACGAAAAGGCAATGTAAAGGATCTGGGTGTACTCATGTCGGAAGACCTTACCTTTAAAGAACACAATAAAGTAGCCGTCACAACTGCAAGAAAAATGACAGGTTGGATAACAAGAACTTTTCACACTAGAGATGCTATACCGATGATGACACTTTTCAAAACGCTTGTGCTCTCTAGAGTGGAGTACTGCTGCACAATGACAGCCCCTTTCACTGCGGGTGAAATTGCTGACCTGGAGAGCGTGCAGAGATCCTTTACTGCTAGAATCCACTCGGTAAAACATCTAAACTATTGGGACCGACTAAAGAGCCTAAATCTGTATTCCCTTGAGCGCAGGCGGGAGAGATACATAATAATTTACACGTGGAAAATATTAGAGGGGCTGGTCCCAAACCTGCACACAGAAATAACATCACATGAGACCAGAAGACATGGCAGGATGTGCAGAATACCCCCGTTGAAAAGCAGAGGTGCAACTGGTACTCTGAGAGAGAACTCTATCAACATCAGAGGCCCGAGACTGTTCAACACGCTTCCACTACACATAAGGGACATAACTGGCAAACCCCTCACAGTGTTCAAGAGAGAACTGGATAAGCACCTCCAAAGGATACCTGATCAACCAGGCTGTGACTCATACGTCAGGCTGCGAGCAGCCGCGTCCAACAGCCTGGTTGATCAGTCCAGCAACCAGGAGGCCTGGTCGATGACCGGGCCGCGGGGACGATAAGCCCCGGAAGCACCTCAAGGTATCCTCAAGGTATCCTCCCTTTCATGGAATCACTCGTCTTACACCCCCACATCTGGAAAATCCAGTGTCGTTGCATTGTCCAAAATCTTGGAGCAAATTCTCATGTGGCAAGGCCTGATGCTTCTCTCTGCATAAATTTAAAACGAAATAAATTCAAATTTTAAGCTCTCTACCTCCTTATAAACATTCTCATCATAAACTTGGTGGTCATCATACATATTTACAGATAGGAATATGACTCTTATTAGGTGGGAGAAACATGTAAATAGACGGTATACATAACACAGCCAAGGACCCCTCCTTGAAGCCCAACAGGGTTCAAAGGATCCCTCCGGAAGCCTGCCTACTCATTCTTTGCCAGAAAATGGGAACTCTGCATATGAATAAACCACCCACCGGGGCAAAAAGAACAGACTTTCCACCACTGGAGAAAAGCCTAAAGCTCCTCAACCCTACAGCTGGAGGTGAGAGTCAACAAAAAGACAGTCTTAAGAAAGATATCACAAGTCGAAGGGGAACCGTAAACCACAGTGAGGAGAGAAAAACCAAAGCATGGTCAAGAAAACAGCATGTAAAGGATTGGGAATAATGATGTCTGACGACCTAATGTTTAGTGAGCATAACCAAGCAAATATTGCGTCAGCCAGGAAAATGATCGGATGGATTACGAGAGCTTTCAAATCCAGGGATCCCATCACAATGGTTGTACTCTTCAAGTCACTGGTGTTGTCCTGTCTTGAGTACTGCTCAGTTCTCACTTCCCCTTCAGAGCAGGAGAGATTGCTGAAATAGAGGGAATAGAGAACATATACGGCACGCATAGACGCGGTAAAGCACCTAAATTATTGGGATCATCTCAAAGCCCTCCAAATGTACTCACTAAAAAGAATACGAAAGAGATATCAAATAATGTACAAGTGGAAGATACGGGAGGGCCAAGTACCAAATCTACACAGTAAAATAACAACGTACTGGAGTGAACGATATGGAAGAAAATGCAGAATAGAACCAGTGAAGAGCAGGGGTGCCATAGGCACAATCAGAGAACACTATATAAACATCAGAGGTCCGCGGTTGTTCAACACCCTCCCAACGAGCTTAAGGAATATTGCCAGAACAACCGTGGACATCTTCAAGAGGAAACTAGATTGTTTCCTCCAAGGAGATCCGGACCAACTGGGCGGTGGTGGATATGTGGGCCTGCCTGCCGCTCCAAACAACAGCCCAGTGGACCAAACTCTCACAAGTCAAGCCTGGCTTCGGGCCAGGCTTGGGGAGTAGAAGAACTCCCAGAACCCCATCAACCAGGTAAGACCAGGAAAGCTCAGAAGGAGCATGCCCAATCACTTGTGCTGGACGGTAGAACGACAGTCTCACTTTATGCAGGTCGGTGTTCAATCCCCGACCGTCCAAGTGGTTGGGCACCATTCCTTTCCCCTGTCCCATCCCAAATCCTTATCCTGATCCCTTCCAAGTGCTATATAGTCATAATGGCTTGGTGCTTTCTCCTGATAATTCCCTCCCTCCCCTCAGAAGGAGCATGATCAGGTCAGACGGAGGTGAAAATGTACAAAAGACAACTACTGAAATGGTGCCGTGGATGTGTTGACATTAAATGCAAGCAACAGCAGCTCTACTAACATTGAATGATAAGAGGCAACAGTATAAGAGATGATATGCCAATCTAGAAACAAGCAAGACTAAAAGAACTGAACAGACTTGACTAAAACCAAAGAAAGATGACAAAGAGACAAGTAGTGGCAAGATGAGCACCAGGCAACTTCTTACTACAATGACGAAAGATGCAGGTGGGACACCAAGAAACTAGCCATTTGCTCATTATACAATAGACATGTCAAAAACTCCAGATGCAAACAACAAAGTAGACTTTTTAATCAGCAAAGTATACCATCAGGCTGATTTGATGGAAGAGATGGAGTTGCGCAAAAATGCCAGTTTCGGACACCATGCCAAATGCACCAGAAACCAAGGCTTGGCCTACCACCATGGAGCCAGAAGGATCAACTTCCCTGAGTATGACTCCAGACTGGACAACACCTGGAGTAACAACTGAACCAGGGGAAAGAGGTAAATGCACACCCAGCTGAAACAGTCCAGTTGAAAAGTATTCACCATGAAAGCCTCGTGATAAGGGAACGGAGTCACTCAAGAGTGAAGGCGGCAGTTCCATGCCAATGCAAAGAGGTCCACCTTGGGGCGAATGAACCTTTCACTGAATCAATGGAACGATGCATTGTCAAAGGTCCCCTCTGTGGAAATGGGTCAGACGTGAGATAACCCATCCGCAAGAATGTTGGACTTGCCTCACATGTGAGCCACACAAAGAACCAAACCCCAAAAAGTCAGAATCCAAGCTACCTGAAGCATCCAGTGCCACAGGGCAATTGACTGAGGTGACCCCACTTCTGTTCAGGCATGAACCAGCAGGAAGCAGTTGGAGTGAAGCTGGAACACAGGGCCCAGAGGATAACAAATTCTCTTTAGTGCATGCCACACAGCCGTAAACTTGTGTACAGTGCTGTGCACCCTGAAGGAATGGGCCTGTCCACTGCTCCTGGGCAGCCTGGTGAGTGTTGGTTACAAACAACCCAGAGACAAGGCATCCATGAACACTTCATGCGATGGGGGAGGATGGTGACACAGAACTGAACCTCGAAGAGCCTAAAGGGGTAAACTGGCAAAGCAAGAGCTGTCAACGTGTGGACGGAGCCTGGACCCACAAATCCCAGATGCGGCGGAACAGGTCGAACAGGAGAAGCTGGTACAATGTCTGGAGCCAAACCTTACTAAGGAAAAGACAATGGATGCAAAGTTCAAGCCTCCACACAATACTCGACCAGCCGACAAATCACCTGAAGCTATGCAACATCAGACTGAGATGAAGCTGCAGGAGGCAAGGAAAAAGACTGATAAGTCTGAAATAAGGGTCCAGCCAAGTTTGAACCTGGGATGGAACAACTGGGACTTCCTCCAGTTAATCAGGAGCCCAAACCCAGCAAACTGGGAAAGAACCAGATCCCTTACCAGCTTACACGCTGACTGACTAGGGGTTCACACCAGCCAGTTGTCAAGGTAGGCCAGCAAATGAACCCCTAACAGATGCAGCCAGGCTAAAACAACCCAAATGATCCTGGTAAACACAAGGGGTAAGGGTAGGGGAGGCATATTCAAGCTGGAGGGAAGAACCCTGTAATAAGTCTGACCCCCCACAACAGCTAGCCAGTCCCTGAACCTGGAATGTATTGGGACATGTCACTAAGCTGTCCTTCTGGTAAATCCTTTACACACACAACACAATTTGTATTAAATATGACAGAATTTTTGTAATTCTGACAGCATCTTTATAAATACTACTGTATTATGTTCTGAATATCCTCTGGATTTTTGTCAAAATAAAACATGAACAAACTTACAAATCACATGTTCAGGCTTTCTTGTGAGCTTGACAGCATCTTTGATGCTATCATACTCAAAAACATTTCTAGAGCAGGAATCATTGCGGGCATCATTAACCTTTGCTATTTTTTTCCCTGTAAAATAAATTAAAAAGAGATTAGTAAGAGCAGTAAAATATGAGCACAAACAAATACTGAACTCCAAGTATGAAATATATTAGTAGCAATATAAATTTTTTCAGTCTTTATTATAAAATTGCAGTGAATTAAAATAACTCAATCTTAGCTAAGTGCAGCAATACAGCTGACTTCCAATTAACACTTTAGTATTCTAATGATAATAAAATATATCATCCGTACTCCGACAGTAAAGATTCTGATGACAATAAAATGTTAATGATGTTAATATATACATTGACACTAAATTTATGGTCTTAACTTAAAAAATAACTGAGAAAACCTAAAAAAGCCAGCATTAAATGTAATGACATGCCATTTTCTGGTGAGTGGCTCCCTGAAGCTATCCGAACTGATATGTGCTATTTTAGCTTAGGGTCGTCAGTCACTGGAGCCCTTATGCCTCCTACCTTGGACCATGAGCCAGAACCTGGCCCCCTCAGAGAGGTGCAGGGAGCAATGGCCTATGAGCACTTTACATTTAAAGTACATCATAATTGCCAGCGACAGGGAAAGGCCCCAGAAAGGTAGGCGAATCTAAACAGACCACTGTCTGGTTAACCTGTGCAATCAACATTCGAAAAGATTAAAATAACTCCCCTAGAAAGAAACCCAACAAGCAACACTTCATGCACCTAGCACTCCCACTCATTAGTGCTACCCACCTCCCACCCCCAATAGGGGGAGCCAGCAGCCCACCACTCAGTTCTTGAACGATGAAAATTGCCGACCGGACGGAGGGAGGGTGTGAGGGAGCCTCCAGGTCTCACCCAAAAATGGCATTTCATTGCATTCACGCTGGTTTTCTGTGGGGNCAGCACGAACGCTGGCGAGGAAGTGCTGGTCCACGTCCTCCCTCAGGCCGGCCACTGGCGACTCAACATTTCATTGTTGTTGTGGAAGTTTCAACCATTTGCGTTTACTCTGACCTATTCTAAAAGAAATATAATATGTATGCATACTCATCTTGTTCTGCTTTTCTGGGATTGTGATCAGCTCTTCGGGTCTGTCTTTTCTATAGTCTGGTGTGATGAAGAAACAAGCAAGGCTCTCGTTATTGTATTTTTATTAATAATAATATATGAAAACCTTAAAAACGTCAAAACACGTTGTTGTTGAATAAATTTTGTATTTATGAGTTCATATTAAAATGTTGAGTCTTTAATGTTGTATAGCGAAGGTCATTTATCTTACAGGATGGGCGTTCGATCCCGATGGTCCAAGTCCGTATTTCCCTTCCAAATATCATATAATCTTAACCCTTTCTCCTAACAATTTTCTTCCACACTAAAAGGTTCAATTAAGGGAGAAACGGTGCGTGGGGTCAGGACCCGGCGACCGTTCCCCCACACTGCCCACCACTCTCCCTTCTTCCTGAAGATTGATTGATGATGATTAAGCCACCACAAGAGCTGGCACAGGCATGTGCCTATATTTTATGAGTTTGTTGTTGATGATTTAGGGGCAATGACAATCGTGGGATCGGATGCGCCCCGGCATACCTGCGAATGGTTAGTCGCGAAGACTAATGGCGAAAAGAATGTTTCTTATCAGCGGAAACTAATGTGCCTCGCTGATAAACGGACAGACGGGCAGATGATTGGGGAGCCCCAAGAGTCCCTCAGGGGGCGGGGACAACCACCGGCCCCGCCCCACACAGAGAACACCAGGTAATAAACAAAAAACTCGGCCCCCAACTAAAACGTAAAAATCATCCAGTACCCCCGGCAAAGCAGAAGCCAGCCCACCACCGGTGCACCGGGAGCCCACCAAGACCCACCAACTTCCGGCACCTCTTGGCCAAGCTGGCGCCGGCCACCGTCTCCCCGACCGAAGAACCAGCCAGAAAACTTTCCAAATCTATCAACTATCCTGTGACCCAAGACGTCGTAACAATCCGGACAGTTGATTAGGAATGCCAAACGGCAGTATAAAAATCCAAAATCGCGAAACAGAACTTGATCCGGCGGCTCCCAAGCGGAGAAGGGGTTCAAACGTCCGTTCGTCGTCAAGGTTGAACCAGGAGTCCTTCAAATTTTTTGAGTGAATGTGATCTTTGGTCGTGTAACATCTTGAAGTGCCTCTGGGGCCTGTATTTCTGAAGAATAATTGATAAAGATTACGCCACCCAAAAAGTGCACGGGCATGAATAGCCCGTAAGCGTTTCTGAAGATTGATTTATTTATTTATGAAGATTAAGCCACCCAGAAGGTGGCACGGGCATGAATAGCCCGTAAGTAGTGTCCCTTTAGAGCCATTACCAGTATCATTAGCTGATACTGGAGATCTGTGGAGGTGCGACTGCACCCTGCGTGACGGTAGATGTCTCCCTCGTTTTTGAAGATTGTTGTTGTTATAGATTCAGCTACTCGGAACAAGTTCCAAGTAGCACGGGCTATGGTGAGCCCGTAACTTTCCTGGCACAGGAGGGGAGCAAATAGCACGGGCTATGGTGAGCCCGTAGTGGACTTACCTGGCACAGGAGCGGTGCCGTCTGTGGTTTCTGAAGATTGATTGCTTGATTGATGAAGATTAAGCCACCCAAAAGGTGGCACGGGCATGAATAGCCCGTAAGTAGTGGCCCTTCTGAGCCATTACCAGTATCAAGAGCTGATACTGGAGATCTGTGGAGGTGAGACTGCACCCTGCGTGACGGGAGATGTCTCCCGTCTCAAGGTGGTGGAGGCCAAGGCGTTTCTGAAGATCTTGTTATAGATTTAGCTACTCGGAACAAGTTCCAAGTAGCACGGGCTATGGTGAGCCCGTAACTTACCTGGCACAGGAGCTGGGCAAGAAGCACGGGCTATGGTTAGCCTCGTGGACAGGAGATGTCTCCCGTGGTTTCTGAAGATGTTGTTGTTATAGATTCAGCTACTCGGAACAAGTTCCAAGTAGCACGGGCTATGGTGAGCCCGTAACTTACCTGGCACAGGAGCTGGGCAAGAAGCACGGGCTATGGTTAGCCTCGTGGACAGGAGATGTCTCCCGTGGTTTCTGAAGATGTTGTTGTTATAGATTCAGCTACTCGGAACAAGTTCCAAGTAGCACGGGCTATGGTGAGCCCGTAACTTACCTGGCACAGGAGCTGGGCAAGAAGCATGGGCTATGGTTAGCCTCGTGGACAGATGTCTCCCGTGGTTTCTGAAGATTGATTGATTGATGAAGATTAGGGTCGTTTTCTCTCCAGGGTCGTTTTGCCCGAAACGCATTGCGTAATAGTGGCTTTAGGCATTGTATGTACTAGCTCTATCTATAAATCGATCCACTTATGTAAAATCTCTCTATGTATGTACCTTTCCTGAATAAACATATTTATTTATTTATTTATTTATTAAGCCACACAAAAGGTGGCACGGTCATGAATAGCCCGTAAGTGATGGCCCTCTTGAGCCATTACCAGTATCAAGAGCTGACACTGGAGATCTGTGGAGGTGCGACTGAACCCTGCGTGACGGGAGATGTCTCCCGTCGTTTCTGAAGATTGATTGATTGATAAAGATTAAGCCACCCAAGAGGTGGCACGGGCATGAATAGCCCGTAAGTGGTGGCCCTTATGAGCCATTAACAGTATCGAGAGATGATACTGGAGATCTGTGGAGGTGCGACTGCACCCTGCGTGACGGGAGATGTCTCCCGGACCAAATGGTGACCAAATGGTGATTTCTGAAGACCCCAGCCACGTATTATATACCAGCCTGTCCTCTCGAGTTGCCACAACGTCATTAAAATGATGAACTAAATTTCCAGAACCTAACCTAACCTAAGACCTACGAATAGAAAACTAGACATCACAGCAACTTCGCGAACCGCTATGACTTTTAGTACATCATATTTTGACGTTGGGGAATTGTGTGTTAAGATGCGATGAGGACATGTTGGCCGCCGCAATAATTTATCACAGCAGCATGTAATAACCAGCGAATAAATCGTACATAGTAGTAGGCATCCTGCAGTCTTGGGAGACTACAGTGTTGCCCTCTGGTTGCCGAGTGTCCTCTCCAGGGCACAAAGCCTGGGTAAGTCGATATGGAGAAGCTGTTACCCATGCAGCAGGGTCCCCTCCCCCCCACCTCTCCACGTCGCTGAAATTGTCCAAAGGAAAGGCAAAGACCAATACGCTTGGTTCCAGCGCCGTCGTAGGAGCTGCCAGAACTAGGTTGAAGTCAACAACAAAATGCCTTAGGGGCTCCAGCTCCAAATTTTTCATCGAGGTTAATTCCTGAATCCCGTCCCAAAAGTGGGTATGACCGCGAGGCAGCGGATGTGTGAGATCAGGGTTTCCTTCCCCAAGATGAGCTCTCCCATCTACCCCGGATCGTATATAGTAGCTTGTCATTTACAGAGGTATCTTTTACAAAGTGTCATTAATGTGCCTTTACAAATGTGAAATGCAATTCCTATACCAGCATGTCCTGTATACCAGCCCATCCTCCTGTTTTGATAATACTTATAGTAACGATCAGGGCCATAGTATATATACCGACGTACGAAATTAGAAATTTGAAATGTGAACTATTGAGTTGGATAAACGGGAAACTATTTTTTTTACTTGTGTTGCTTTGATAAACTAAACTAACTTAACCTAACCTCCCTAGGCCTAATACACGATGTCTGAGGCCTAATATAATTTAGAATAATTCACTGTGTCGGGGGGACAGGCAGCCAGAGTGTATTCATACACGTTTGGCTTTTATCGAGTTCCCCCCCCCCCCGGCAAGGGCGAATTACTGACCTCGCCCAGGATGCAACCCCACAACAAGCTGAGTAACTCCTCAGTACCCCTCTCACTGCTAGGTGAACAGCGGCATTGGGTGAAAGGAAATGTTCCCAATCATTTCTTCCCCACCCGGGATTCGAACCCGGAATTCTCGATTGTGCGTCAAGAACGAACCCGACTGTACTACCGGGACCCTGAATATAATATAATACATGTGTGTGCTATACTAGGTCTTGGAATATTTAAGTTTGTGTTTTAGCTTCATTTATTTTAAAAGAATTCCTTACTAGCCAGTAGTAGTAGTAGTAGTAGTAGTAGTAGTAGTAGTAGTAGTATCATCATCATCATCATCATCATCATCATCATCATCTAAAAACAAAGTACGTACGTAGCATGGTTCATCATCTTTTTCTCTCGTATTGATATCCAGAATGATGTTTTTCACCACAGACGGTACTAAATAAGGACCCCTTCTTTTGATAATTACTTACTCAAACAGTTTGACTTGCAACAATGATTGAATCTGTCTGACATTTATTAATGTATCCCGTTGGTGTGCTTTTCATTTTACTTGTAATGGTCGTGATGTGTATGTGATAAGGCCACATTTTGTAATTATGTAATCTTGTACAATAAAGCTCCCTATATTTATATAAATAATTATATATATATATATACATTATATATGGCATATAAAATACGAGTCAAATTCACTGAACAATTTATCAGCTATCATTTGGAGTAAAGAAATTGTTGGAAGTAAATTTTTAGCATTCTGAAGTGTTTATCAATAAGCGACTACGTGGGAGTGGGATCTAGCTCTTCGTTCCACCTCCTAGCTGTATACCTGGATCACTAACATTCTACACATTAACATTTTTATCATTTTTTTCTTAAAAGTTATGGATGGAATTGACTTCAACAACCTATCAGTGCTTTCCACTTGCAGACCATCCATACAGGAAACAAGAACTTCCTTATGTCTCTACAACGTAATTGCTTGCCCAGCCTCCACCAATGTTCCTTTGTTCTACCTTGCTTTACTTTAAATAGGCTCCCTTTGTCGACTCGTCCCAGGATCCTGTATGCTATGATCGTATTCCTAACTGCTTCTACGTTCCTCTAAAGTTATGAGGGTAAGTTCCCTCAGTCAATCCACATAGCTGAGCCCTTTCAATTATGGTACTAATCTAATTTCAAACATCTTTACTTTCTCAAGTTTCATATTGTGCTTTCATGTGAGTTCCATGCTGGTACTGCATACTCAAGTAATAGTCTCACACAGGCGGTGTGTATGGACTTGAACGCCTCCTTGTTTAGATCCTTAAATAATTTTCTTATGTTGCTAACTTCCTATACTGATGTTATCCTGTTCACATGAGCTTCTGGTGTTAGGATTATGTCTACTTTCAGTTTTTGGCAATTACTTTACACTTGTTGGGTTCAATTCCAGTAGCCATTTATCTGCCCACTCCTGATGCTTATCAAGTCTTCTTGCAGCACCCTACAGACCTCTTCATTTCTTACCCTCATCTGCAAATATTGGCATGTAACAGGTCACTCCTTTTGTGAGGTCATTTACATAAATTAGAAAGAGCAATGACTCTAGGTCAGGGGTCTCCAAACTATGGCCTGCGGGCCCATCCGGCCCGCCACATAATTCATCCGGCCCGCCAAACAAATCCCTGTGTGGTGGCCTTGAAAAAAATTTATCGTACTCATGGCATCGCAGAATTAATCAAAGCTGGGCTGCTGACTGTGGGCGCTCAGCCCGAGTCAGTTTTCCTCTCTCTCGATAGTGTGACGCACATATACTAGTACTGGTAGGTATGTGTTGTGCATTACAACCAATCAGTTGTGTATAACTGTATATTGTGGGGATGGAGAGCGAGTGGGGCTTCGCTGCTTCTGTTTTCAGGGAGCACAACACTGTACAATATTCTTGTGTGAACAAACATTTTCCAAAATGAGTATGTGAAATCTAACTATCGAGCAATTTGTCTGATGATCACTTGAAATCAATTCTTACAATTGGCTCATCTAATCTGGAACCTGATTTTAATGAAATTTGAAGTCAAAACGACAGTATCATTCGTCACACTAATTTGGTTGCATACCAGTGGAGTCCCATAGGGCTCTATACTCGGACCTATCCTGTTTCTGATATACGTAAATGATCTCCCAGAGGGTATAGACTCATTCCTCTCAGTGTTTGCTGACGACGCCAAAATTATGAGAAGGATTAAGACAGAGGAGGACAGCTTGAGGCTTCAAGAAGACCTGGACAAGCTGCAGGAATGGTCGAACAAATGGCTGTTAGATTTTAACCCAAGCAAATGTATTGTAATGAAGAAAGGGGTAGGAAGCAGGAGACCAGATACAAGGTATCATTTGAGAGATGAAATATTTCAAGAGTCAGAGAGAGAGAGAAAGACCTGGGGTTGATATCACGCCAGACCTGTCCCCTGAAGCTCATATCAAGAAGATAACATCAGCAGCATATGCCAGGTTGGCTAACAAAAGAACGGCATTTAGAACTTGTGTAAGGAATCTTTCAGAACATTATATACCACATATGTCAGACCAATCCTGGAGTATGCGGCTCCAGCATGGAGTCCATATCTAGTCAAGCATAAGACTAAACTGAAAAAGGTTCAAATGGTTTGCCACCAGACTAGTACCCGAGCTGAGAGGTATGAGCTACGAGGAGAGACTACGGGAATTAAACCTCACTTCGTTGGAAGACAGAAGAGTTAGGGGGTAGGGACATGATCACCACATTCAAGACTCTCAAGGGAATCGACAGGGTTGATAAAGACAGGCTATTTAACACAAGGGGCACACGCACAAGGGGACACAAGTGGAAACTGAGTGCCCAATGAGCCACAGAGATATTAGAAAGAACTTTTTTAGTGTCAGAGTGGTTGGTTGACAAATGGAATGCATTAGGAAGTGATGTGGTGGAGGCTGACTCCATACACGGTTTCAAGTGTAGATATGATAGAGCCCAATAGGCTCAGGAACCTGTACACCTGTTGATTGACGGTTGAGAGGCGGGACCAAAGAGCCAGAGCTCAACCCCCCCGCAAGCACAACTAGGTGAATACACACACACACACACCGGTATCATTGACAAGTGTAATAGTCAAAATATTTGAAAAATAATTAAAACTAAATGGGTAGAACACATGGAGAGAAATGATATAATATCAGACAGACAGTATGGTTTTCGATCTGGAAGATCCTGTGTATCGAATTTACTCAGTTTCTATGATCGAGCAACAGAGATATTACAGGAAAGAGATGGTTGGGTTGACTGCATCTATCAGGACCTAAAAAAGGCTTTCGACAAAGTTCCACATAAGAGGTTGTTCTGGAAACTGGAAAATATTGGAGGAGTGACACGTACGCTTCTAACATGGATGAAAAATTTTCTGACTGATAGAAAAATGAGGGCTGTGATCAGAGGCAATGTATCGGACTGGAGAAATGTCACAAGTGGAGTACCACAGGGTTCAGTTCTTGCGCCAATGATGTTTATTGTCTACAAAAACGATCTACCAGTTGGTATACAGAATTATATGAACATGTTGCTGATGATGCTAAGATAATAGTTAGGATAAGAAACTTAGATGATTGTCATGCCCTTCAAGATGATCTGGACAAAATAAGTATATGGAGCACCACTTGGCAAATGGAATTTAATGTTAATAAATGCCATGTTATGGATGTGGAATAGGAGAACACAGACCCCACACAACCTATATATTATGTGAGAAATCTTTACAGAATTCTGATAAAGAAAGAGATCTAGGAGTGGTTCTAGATAGAAAACTATCACCTGAGGACCACATAAAGAATATTGTGCGAGGAGCCTATGCCACGCTTTCTAACTTCAGAATTGCTTTCAAATACATGGATGGCGATATACTAAAGAAATTGTTCACGACTTTTGTTAGGCCAAAGTTAGAATATTCAGCGGTTGTGTGGTGCCCGTGCCCATATCTTAAGAAGAACATCAACAAACTGGAAAAGGTGCAAAGACATGCTACTAAGTGACTCCCAGAACTGAAGGGTAAGAGCTACGAGGAA
>WNGS01163555.1:5964859-5989432 GCA_020271785.1 Procambarus virginalis
TCATTGGGCACGAGCGGAGGTGAAATGTTAGATTCTAGTCTGTGTCTTCCTCTTGCTCCTAGTTTCTCTCACACTGATGTGCCCCTTGCCTCTACTCTCACGCCTACACTTCCCACTCTTCCTTCGCTTCTCCATCTTGTACACATTTACTCCGACTCGCTCTCTCCTCTTCGCACTAACCTCCCCTCCTTCTTCTCACCATCGCATATTCTCCTCCCGTTCCGCTCCCCCCCCCACTCTCCAATACCTCTAACCCCCCGACCCACGTCTATGTGTGTGTGTTACGGGCTTAGTCATGCCCGTGGCACCTCTTGGGTGGCTTAGTCTTCATTAAACAATCCACATCTATGTGGCTTTCGATACGATTTTCTCTTCTCACATGCATTAATTCTCGTTATCTGCTGCTGCTGAACTGCCCTCATAGGGCCAGACAACATCTGCATCTATAAAGGTTTCCTACCTTTGACTGTTGACGGTTTTTCTCATAAAGGCTTTCTCATGGACGCTCCCACACCCCACACCTTACGAGGAAAGGCTACGGTAATTAAACCTCACGTCCCTGGAGGACAAAAAGAGTTAAGAAAGACATGATCACTCCCTACAAAATTCTCAGAGGAATTGGCAGGTTGGACAAAAGCAAACTATTTAACATGGGTGGAACACGAGCAAGGGGACACAGGTGAAAACTGAGTACCCAAATGAGCCACAGAGACGTTAGAAAGAACTTTTTCTTTGTCAGAGTAGTTAACAGATGGAATGCATTAGGAAGTGATATGGTGGAGGCTGACTCCATACACAGTTTCAAACATAGATATGATAGAGCCCACTAGGCTCAGGAATCTGTACACCAGTTGATTGACGGTTGAGAGGCGGGAACAAGGAGCTAAAACTCAACCCCCGCAAGTACAACCCCCTCCCCTTTACCTCTCCCTCCCTCCCCTCCCCCCACCCTACCACCAGCAGCAGGCATAGAAACTGCAAAATGTCGACAGTGTTGTAAAGTGCGCCTCACTCTAAACATGTCCATACACCAGCACACGTGTTCTTGTGCAATAATAACCAACCCTTGATAAGTTCAAGGTCGGTCAACAAGGGACTTCGTCCACGAGCCCATACACGGGCTCGGGGCGAGTTATCCTTCAAGTTTTTGTTGATGCTCATCTCTCTGTCCGTGTAAGGCAACTGCTCCCCGTTTCGGGATTCCAATGATCTACTCAGATGAGGTTCAAATGCCTAACGTCACTACCAGGAATGGTTTTCCATTTTCGAGGACAGGAAGGCTGTTGGGCATGTTGAAGTACCTCTAGCTAATGACTCAACGTGTTCTCTCGAATTTTCATGTCAAAATCCACATCGGACAAAATATGATGTACTGTAAATCATAGTGGCTCACAAACATTTACGTTTTCTATGCTTGGGATCATCAGTTATGTTAGGGTCGGTTTGGACAATTTAGTACATAATATGTGTGAGCTTTTTTTTTTAATTTTACATGCATACATGGCATGCGAACAAGGACAATAAAAAATTTATAGAAAAAACACATGAAAACAAAACAAAAGCACAAAACCACAGGCCTGAAGGACCAAAACAAAACACAGAAACACGGACCACAAACTCATCACAAAACAGACAAATACAATACACAACATACAACATACAAAATACAACACAGAAAAACACCACATACAATATACAAAATACAAAACACAATAACCCTACACCTGAGCAAAGCGCATAACACATATAAAACACAAATATCAGTATAAAAAAATGAATTACAAAAAATAAGAAAAGTTGCATGATAGAGAAACAGAACAAAAAACCAAACATGGGCCACAAAAGATGACAAGTAACACTGAGCATGGTACATAAGCAGAAAGGTAAAAACAGTCACCTAAGAATATTACAAGCACAAAACATAATATTTGGACACAAAACAGGACACACAAACACACTGCACAAAGGTAATACACAAAAACCAGTCATTTGTCACAAAGGAACACACACAACGAACATACGAAGCAAAGAATACAATCAAGCCAGAAGGGCCACACGGAAAATACAAAACCAACAGAGACATGCATACAGAACCGGATCACACAGGAACCGGGGAGCACAGACACAAAAACACACATACAGACACCAGACAGCCACACAGAGAAAACAGACCAGCACACACAGAAGCTGGGAACATAAAACATAAAACATACAGAATAACACAAAAACACAGTAGAAAATGAAGCACAGACACACTACCACAAGCCTGACGGGCCCACAACAAACACAACAAGGGGGGAGGCCAAGCAACATAAACCACCCTTAGCAGTGTTTGTTCAGAAATTCCGCTACCGGAAACCTGATACAGTATGCCTCCCAGTGAAGCCACACATCAGGACGATCATCACGACGATAACGCTCACTAGGGTGCGCCATAATATCCGGAACCTCGGATACGAAAGCATGCACGCGGGGAACCCAAATAGTGGACGGGCACAGAGGATGCGGCGCCACCCACTCCCACAAAAAGGGCAACCGGTCAGCAGTCATAACATCATGCAAATTATCAACAGGCCGAAGACGAACACCAGACACGGCACCTGTCGACGGGGCTACCGCACCCCTGAAATGAGCCGGCAACACGGGGGCCGGCAACACTGCGAGCGGCACCACAGTGGGCCGCACCACGGGAGGTGACACTTCAGGGTGTAATACCACAGAGGCCCCCACCAGAACAACATCCACAGGTCTGGGCACCGGCACAGACCTCCCACGGCGGACATTCTTCTTCAGGACCATCACATGGCCCCGACCTGCACCATCATCTTCACCATCCAAGTTCAAGTTCAAATATGTTTATTTAGACAAGAAAAAATACATCTCAAAAGGATAGAGTAGCTTAGGCTATCTCTACCTCCCACCCCCCCCCCTCCCCACCACAAGAGGAGGGACCAGCCCCCACTGCGGGGAAACCCCTTGCAGGAGAAAAAACAGAGGTTAACTTTGAGACATTGTCACCGACGGCAGCCGCAGGCACATGAACCTCTGCTATCACCGTCGTAGGAGACACCGCCACCCCAGGAACCATCCCACCGACATCTGCAGACCCGCAATCGTCAAATTCACCTACATCAGCCCAGGCAGGAGGAGTGTAATGCCGCGAGCACTTGGGACCCGGCTGCGCGTCGTAAAACCCGGAGGCAGAACCTGAAGCACGGATAATGCAGGAGGGGTGCACTGTTGCATGGCGCAAGATGTCAGAAGCCTCAATGACATGGGGGACTGGTCTCAACACTGCAGGAGGCCCCCCACCCACACCACCTCCCATCACAGCTGGGACAAGCAGCGGGGACAGAGAGACAGGAGCTGCAGGAGAAGGCAGAGGGTCAGGCGCAGAAGACGGAGAAGCTGGAGATGGAGAGGGAGCACCCCAGGGGATCCACAGCAGCAGCAGGAGTACACCCAAGCGATGGCGGCACATCCACCGGAGCACAAGCCCCACCAGGAGCAGGCGCACCATCCGACACAGCAGCCAAAGGCTGGTCCACAACCTCACCCACCAGGTCCTCCTCCACAGCCAGCGGCGGGAAATCTTCGTCACAAAAAAGATTCACTGGAGCGACAACATCCACCAAGCAGCCAGCAGCCAGGTGGCCCAAACCACAGCAAAAGCAAGTGCAAGGCTGACAGGCATAGTAAACGCGGCTGTAATATCCCATGAGCCACACCGAGGATGGAATGTTCGACCGCAGACATATCCCCCCTTAAGTTTCCCAGAGGAAACCAAATTAATCCTCACTCTCATGACAGCCCAAAACTGCACAAAATGCCTCTGCAGTAGCTCCTCCGGGTACTCAAGGGGAGCACCATGAATGTTGATGAAAGTGAGAACACCAATCCGGTCGGAAACAGTCATCGCACCAGCAGCGTCCGGCAAGGGAAAGGACCACCCCTCGTAACGGAGTAGAAACACCCTGTAGTCGTCCTCATGCGCAAACTTCACAATAGCCTGATGCGAAGATACTATTTCCACACCATAGATCGCTGCCACAGAGACACGCAGCATATCACACATCACTAATTCCATGGCTGGGTCGTCGGCCCATCCAGCAAATTCCAGGCCCACCGAATGAGCCTTCAAAATGGGGGGAAAGGGGGCCCACCCCCATCATGCAAGCCACGTCAACAACGACAAGTGTCCACCAACCACCACGCCAGGCAACGACTGGAGCACAGGTGTAACAAACTAGGTTTGTTGTAAGAATTATCCAGTATGGTTGCTCATAGACTACGGGGGTTTGGAAAGTTTGGTGTAAAGTGGTAGTGACCTGACTCTGGAGCACAAGGTAGCATCCCCCTAGGAATTAGCGGTCTGGGTCACAACATGACTGGCGCCTTTGTCTTAACAATGTATAATGAATTATTTTACAGAATTCATTAATTTAGAGAAATTAGTCTTCATTCAAATTGTATTGAATAGTATTCCTGTTTAAAGTATCAAAACTATCGTAAATTGTCAAAATACTTCAGTAAGTCACCATCAGTGACGTCATTAGCCGGACTAGTCTGGGCTGCAGAGCGATTTTGGCGACACGAGGTCACGGGTCACCAAATGCATTCCACATTCAGGAATTATCAAAGGTCAAATAGCCATTTTGTATTCGGAAATAGCTCTTCCCTAAGATGCTTAGGTAATTAACTTCAGTTAAAAGAATTCAACCAATCTGAGTCGTTCAGTACAACAGAGATTAGTTGTTAAACTTAAGCCTTGCTAGTAACTTAGTAAAATAGGCAGAAGAATACCAAGCTCTGGCCTGTGTAGGACCGACGGGCGGGAAGAGTGTGGTACGAGGAGCGGCCCGGGCAGGTGGCCTCAACCCATTCAACCGACCTAGCACTAACACCGAGCTGGTCGCCTCAAGGTAGAGTTGGTATAGGGCATTAGTTATCTTAAGACGAATTCGGGGCTTTTTTTAGTGTCCCTGCGGCCCGGTCCTCGACCAGGCCTCCACCCCCAGGAAGCAGCCCGTGACAGCTGGCTAACACCCAGGTACCCATTTTACTGCTAGGAAACAGGTGAAAGAAACAATGCCCATTGTTTCTCGCCGGCGCCTGGGATCGAACCCAGGACCACAGGATCACAAGTCCAGCGTGCTGTCCGCTCGGCCGACCGGCTGCCCCTTAGTTCAACTTAGATTAGTTCAACTCATTGCTTTTCATGTCAGGGCATGATCAGTTTAGGGAGTGCTTTGATTTTAGATTTTGTTTAGTTTTGAATAAAACATTTAGCTAGTAAATTGTCTTTCTATTAACTTCCATTTTGTGTAATTTATGTACATTGTCCCGTACCACGTGGGGTAGCCTAAGAGGCCGAGTTGAGTTGGGCGCCGATTCTAACACCGAATCAGAATTCATTATCCCTTTGATTTTCATTAATTCCACACTTAACGTAAAACCCAATTCTTATATTACTAGTGGGGATCAAGCCCCAAAGTTTATTGATTAGCATGATCGATCCAGACCTCGGTCATTGCTCAGTGGTAATGGTCTGGTGGTGGCAGCGCAAGGCGATTCTAGAGTTTTGCTAGAAGTCTGTTTTCACGTCATAAGGTTGTAGAATCTTAGTCGGTCAACGGCTTAAGACCACGTGGCATGGGGTCGGCTCAAGTATAGATCTGGGGGTCCCTTGGTATTGAGAAGTGAATAAAGATTAAGGACCGGGTGTAGGTAAAAGAAGATTAAAAGTAAGAACGGAGTACCCGTGTAGAAGGGCACACCCGTGTGTTACGAATACACCCGTGTTACACAGGTGGGCACCTCCACACCCCCTGGCAGCTGGTGGAGCAATCACTTTGTAACAACTCGAGAGGACAGACTCAAGTTTGCCCCATTGTTGACCAAGTAACTGCGACATTGCTATTCAAGGACCTGGCATTCCCCAGGGCGCAATCTATAACAGTTGCCTAGCTCAGAGGTACCTTTTTACTGCTTAACAAAAACAAACGTCTGGAAACATACCCAAACGCTTCGCCATGCCCACGACTCGAGCGCATGAACAACCGTTTGCATTTGATTCTGATTCCCAGCTACGAACACTACGATCCAAGAGTTNCTGTCATAGTGTTTGGTGCCCTGTCATAGTGTTTGGTGCCCTGTCATAGTGTTTGGTGTCCTGTCGTAGTGTGTTTAGTGCCCTGGTGTAGTGTTTAGTGCCCTGGTGTAGTGTTTTAGTGCCCTGGTGTAGTGTTTAATGCCCTGGTGTAGTGTTTAGTGCCTGGTGTAGTGTTTAGTGCCCTGGTGTAGTGTTTAGTGCCCTGGTGTAGTGTTTAGTGTCCTGGTGTAGTGTTTAATGCCCTGGTGTAGTGTTTAGTGCCCTAGTGTAGTGTTTAGTGCCCTGGTGTAGTGTTTAGTGCCCTGGTGTAGTGTTTAGTGCCCTGGTGTAGTGTTTAGTACCCTGATGTAGTGTTTAGTGCCCTGGTGTAGTGTTTAGTGCCCTGGTGTAGTGTTTAGTGCCCTGGTGTAGTGTTTAGTGCCCTGGTGTAGTGTTTAGTGCCCTGGTGTAGTGTTTAGTGCCCTGGTGTAGTGTTTAGTGCCCTGGTGTAGTGTTTAGTGCCCTGGTGTAGTGTTTAGTGCCCTGGTGTAGTGTTTAGTACCCTGGTGTAGTGTTTAGTACCCTGGTGTAGTGTTTAGTACCCTGGTGTAGTGTTTAGTACCCTGGTGTAGTGTTTAGTGCCCTGGTGTAGTGTTTAGTACCTAGTGTAGTGTTTAGTACCCTGGTGTAGTGTTTAGTGCCCTGCCTGTAGTTGCTTACTCACCTACTGTTGTTAGTATATTACCCTGGTGTTGTGTGTATATTACCCTGGTGTTGTGTGTATATTACCCTGGTGTGTTTTTGCATATTACCCTGGTGTTGTTTGTATAGTGCCCTGGTGTTGTTTGCTTAGTGCCCTGGTGTTGTTTGTATAGTGCCCTGGTGTTGTTTGCTTAGTGCCCTGGTGTTGTTTGCTTAGTGCCCTGGTGTTGTTTGTATAGTGCCCTGGTGTTGTTTGTATAGTGCCCTGGTGTTTGTGTATAGTGCCCTGGTGTTGTTTGCTTAGTGCCCTGGTGTTGTTTGCTTAGTGCCCTGGTGTTGTTTGTATAGTGCCCTGGTGTTGTTTGTATAGTGCCCTGGTGTTGTTTGTATAGTGCCCTGGTGTTGTTTGTATAGTGCCCTGGTGTTGTTTGTATAGTGCCCTGGTGTTGTTTGTATAGTGCCCTGGTGTTGTTTGCTTAGTGCCCTGGTGTTGTTTGCTTAGTGCCCTGGTGTGTTTGCTTAGTGCCCTGGTGTTGTTTTTGCTTAGTGCCCTGTGCTGTTTGCTTAGTGCCCTGGTGTTGTTTGCTTAGTGCCCTGGTGTTGTTGCTTAGTGCCCTGGTGTTGTTTGCTTAGTGCCCTGGTGTTGTTTGCTTAGTGCCCTGGTGTTGTTTGCTTAGTGCCCTGCTATTGTGTATTTTTCCCTGATGTTGTTCAGTGCCCTGGTATTTTGTGTTTAGTTCCCTGATGTTATTAATTTTGTGATCTGGTATCGTGTGTTTAGTGTCCTGATGCTATTATAAAGAATGTCAGCACAACAAAATATAAATATATGAATTGTCATTGAATATACAGCATGAAATCAGTAATTAAATACAATACATTATGCCACAAAAAATGCTAAAAACAATAACAATTGTTTATTTGACAATACATTTCGAATGTATGGGTTCTCTATATGTATGAAGCACACACTTATCTATATCTTATTGATTGAACACTATATTTTGCTCATGGAAACATTTACATATAAACATTTTCACACGTAAATTGGCAGCAGTGTTCACCAGCGACTTTCTAATGGGATTAATGGGATTTGATTGGTGTGTAATGGGGGAATTATACAGCTAATGGGGACATGGATGTTCAGATCGCAGCTGCTGCTTACGCTATAAACATTTTTTATGCTCCTAGGTCTTGCTGATGCTCCTAGGTCTCCCTGGGGGCAGCTAGGACCATGCTCCTAGGTCTCCCTGGGGGCAGCCAGGACCATGCTCCTAGGTCACCCTGGGGGCAGCCAGGACCATGCTCCTAGGTCACCCTGGGGGCAGCTAGGACCATGCTCCTAGGTCACCCTGGGGGCAGCTAGGACCATGCTCCTAGGTCACCCTGGGGGCAGCTAGGACCATGCTCCTAGGTCACCCTGGAGGCAGCCAGGACCATGCTCCTAGGTCACCCTGGGGGCAGCCAGGACATGCTCCTAGGTCACCCTGGGGGCAGCTAGGACCATGCTCCTAGGTCTCCCTGGGGGCAGCCAGGACCATGCTCCTAGGTCACCCTGGGGCAGCCAGGACCATGCTCCTAGGTCACCTAGGGCAGCCTGGACCATGCTCCTAGGTCACCCTGGGGGCAGCTAGGACCATGCTACTAGGTCTCCCTTGGGGCAGCTAGGACCATGCTCCTAGGTCACCCTGGGGGCAGCCAGGACCATGCTCCTAGGTCACCCTGGGGGCAGCTAGGACCATGCTCCTAAGTCACCCTGGGGGCAGCCAGGACCATGCTCCTAGGTCTCCCTGGGGGCAGCTAGGACCATGCTCCTAGGTCTCCCTTGGGGCAGCCAGGACCATGCTCCTAGGTCACCCTAGGGGCAGCCTGGACCATGCTCCTAGGTCACCCTGGGGGCAGCTAGGACCATGCTACTAGGTCACCCTGGGGCAGCCAGGACCATGCTCCTAGGTCACCCTGGGGCAGCTAGGACCATGCTCCTAGGTCACCCTGGGGGCAGCCAGGACCATGCTCCTAGGTCACCCTGGGGGCAGCTAGGACCATGCTCCTAAGTCACCCTGGGGGCAGCCAGGACCATGCTCCTAGGTCACCCTGGGGGCAGCCAGGACCATGCTCCTAGGTCACCCTGGGGGCAGCCAGCACCATGCTCCTAGGTCACCCTGGGGGCAGCCAGGACCATGCTCCTAGCTCACCCTGGGGGCAGCCAGCACCATGCTCCTAGGTCACCCTTGGGCAGCCAGCACTATGTTCCTAGGTCACCCTGAGGCAGCTAGGACTATGCTCCTAGGTCACCCTGGGGGCAGCCAACACCATGCTCCTAGGTCACCCTGGGGCAGCCAACACCAAGCTCCTAGGTCACCCAAGGGGCAGCTAGGACCATGCTCCTAGGTCACTCCTAGGTCACCCTGGGGGCAGCCATGACCATGCTCCTAGGTCACCCTGGCTACATTGTTTACATTTGTCGTGGGTAGAGCAGACTGCTCCGCAGCATGTATTCACCTAGTTCACCTAGTTGTGTTTGCGGGGGTTGAGCTTTGCTCTTTCGGCCCGCCTCTCAACTGTCAATGAACTGTTTACTAACTACTTTTTTTTTTCCACACCACACACACACACCCCCAGGAAGCAGCCCGTGACAGCTGACTAACTCCCAGGTACCTATTTACTGCTAGGTAACAGGATCATTCAGGGTGAAAGGAACTTTGCCCATTTGTTTCTGCCTCGTGCGGGAATCGAACCCGCGCCACAGAATTACGAGTCCTGCGCGCTATCCACCGGACTACGAGGCCCCAGGGCTTTTAATATGAACACTGCCAGTCAGGAGCAGCTGTGATGGCGGAGGTGTACACAATTAATGGTGCAGTTAATACGTCATTAATCGTTACAAGGATAGTAATTACGCGTTGTAGGTGGGGGAAATATTTACGAAAATTATCATTTGAGAGGTAAATGGGTTTGGAGGCATCCGTGACACCTGAGGTATAGTTTCCTATCCTTGTGATATTATTATTGTTAGTTCTCTCAAGTACGTGACTCTTGCACAGGATATCATACCTATAGGTGTGATATATTATCTTTCAGGGTGTGTTATTGATCTTTAGGTGTGATATTGATCTCTCTTAGGTGGTTTAAAGGCTGTTTTTTCAGATAGTGAACCTTCATATTGCTATTAAAATGTTGTTCATTGTGGTTCATTCATTGGCTGATTTATTTGTATATTGGTTGATTATTATTATTAGCAGTAGTATTGTAATTCTCATCATCCTGATATTTTGGTATTAGGTTACTGGAGAAAACCGTCACAAAAGAACATTCTGCTGAAAAAGAATGTTTGGACACAACACCTGTAAAGAACACGCCTTGCAAAGTTTATTAACATTAAACTGAGTTATTAGCGGCTGGCAGGCGGCTCCTTGGTGAGGTGTGCACTCAGGGTACATTATCGACCATTTTAAAGTATTCCTCTTGAGCCACAGCGTTGACGAAGCTGCTGACACAAGCCATCAGGACTGGAAGCTGCTGCACTGCCTGGTGATCACCGTAACACACATGGTGAAGATGCTGGAGCGTCCGGCACACTTTATAATGCTATGTGGACAAGTTTCACACTTGTACCATCAGTGGCACCAATATTGCCACCTCCTCTACAAGGTGGGTAGTCCTGCACCACCACTCTCACTTCAAGGGTGGTAGTCCAGCGTCCAGGCAGATACCCGTACCACCACCACCACCTTTATCATCAACACCAACTAAGGAAGGCGTTACAGTGGGCCTAGAGGCGCCCTGGCGTGCTGAAACTTTTCAGTGGACACACGAGTGTTCCTCTTCCATATGTACACTTGAGAAGGCCTGCCGTTGTACACGTAATTCTTCTTCAGCATGAACCAAGGCAGCTTGGAGGACTTTACCCCCACGGTGGTTGGCGGAGGTGGGTGTGGTGTTGTGGTTGAGGGTCTTGGTGCCACTGTGTGTTAACTGTGCTGGCGGCGTGGACGATACCTGCAGCACCGGGCAGGTTTCTTAGGACCAGTGGTTGATAACAACTTCAACCTTTCTATAGTAGAGGTGGTATGGTGTGGAGGTGGGGTTGGTGGTTGTGGTGGAGGTTGTGACGGTGGAGGACTCTGGTTGTGGGAGTGAGAGGGAGGTTCCAGATAAACTTTCTGGGGTTTCCCGTTGTGACAAATTCTACATACACCTGTAGAAGAGAAGTGAGAGTAATAATGCTGAAACACATGACGACAAAAACAAAACAAAAATGAACAATAAATAATACAGATTTCTTAAAATATTTTTTATTTTACACACACACACACACACACACACACACACACACACACACACACACACACACACACACAACACACACACCACACACAGGCGGGGCCAAAGAGACAGAACTCAACCCCCGCAAGCACAACTACGTGAGTACACACAGAAATTAGAGCGTTAGAGTGCAACCCGTTCTCGCACTTGCTTACAGTCAATATTGGCTTATTTAATAAGTGTACAAGTGACATACTAATTGATTGTGAATATTTTAGTTTACCTTGATAAGCTTCATAGAAAACACCGACCTCACCTAACCTTCTTAGTATGTTAAGATAAGCATCTTATTGCTTCTTAATTACAATTATTACTTAACCTATACCGTTGATAGGTTAAGTAATAATTGTAAATAAGAAGCAATAAGATGCTTATCTTAACATACTAAGAAGGTTAGGTGAGGTCGGTGTTTTCTATGAAGCTTTTCAAGGTAAACTAAAATATTCACAATCAATTAGTATGTCACATATGCACTTATTAAATAAGCCAATATTGTCTGTAAGCAAGTGCGAGAACGGCTCTGGTGTGTTAGAGAGAAAATATGTGTAGCAGATATAATAGAGGAAAAATAGATTGATTAGAAAAGCGGGGTCCAAGAGCTAATAGCTCGAGTCTACACACACACACACACACACACACACACACACACACACACACACACACACACACACACACACACACACACACACACTTAATTGCCTTTAGTTTTTTATGTTCATATTTTCTTCCTGGTAATTGCTAGCTTACTTGTCGTCACTTCATAAATGTGCTTAGCTTCAAGCAAATTGTCAAGTTCTCTATTTAAGACGCAGATAATGGGGTCTCCTATTTTTCTTTATCTTTGAGATTACCTGACCTTTCTTTTATAATTCCAAGGTCTTTCTCATCTTCTTTTATGGCTCATTAAGCTAAGATAGATGCATTTGAAAGACCCTTGCCATCTATGACACAAAATAGATTTCAACTTATTAGCAAAACTTTTGATCTAGAAATATGTTAGATGGTTGGTGGAGTCGCGCCGGATGGTTGGTGGAGTCGAGCCGGATGGTTGGTAGAGTCGCGCCGGATGGTTGGTTGATTAGTGTCAAATGCTACTACAGTTTTCAACTGCTTCCTAAAAAAAATTCTGCCAGATAAATTTCCCAGCTTTATTGATACAGTTTATTATGAAACAATTAAGAGTCGCCTGGATATGCCTCCCTTTCATTCCGTCAACGTTGGCTGACCTGTTTATAACTCCCATCTCTTTATCATAAGCTGTACTCGGTTCACTCCGAATTGTTCATCTGTGTTCTGCTGTTTTGATGCCGTGTTTCATTCATTTTCAATTGTATGTGATATAATTATAATTCCTCCTCCTCCTCATCATTCAATTTATTAATTAATGCGAAACAATTCATACCAATGAATTTGTTTTATTGTTAAAAGTTAGCTGATTTCCACATTCATCTACAGAATGCTTCTATGATTGCAGCAACATCAGTTGTTTCTGTACACAAAAGTATATTGGATCGTTTTACTTATAATACATCATACTTTATACACTTTGAACTTTAAGGTGTCCACACTATCAAGACGTTCCTGTTCACATTATCCACACTATAGATCCTGTCCACGCCACACGCCATAAACCCACAGAGACCAGGAAATGCCCAGGAACACTGAACGCTTATCAATTGGTCATGGATGGGGTGCATGGTAGAGCGACGGTCTCGCTTCATGCAGGTCGGGGTTCAATTCCAGGTACAGGCAGCACCTACCTGAGGGTACAGGCAGCACCTACCTGAGGGTACAGGCAGCACCTACCTGAGGGTACAGGCAGACCTACCTGAGGGTACAGGCAGCACCTACCTGAGGGTACAGGCAGCACCTACCTGAGGGTACAGGCAGCACCTACCTGAGGGTACAGGCTGCACCTACCTGAGGGTACAGGCAGCACCTACTTGAGGGTACAGGCAGCACCTACCTGAGGGTACAGGCAGCACCTACCTGAGGGTACAGGCAGCACCTACCTGAGGGTACAGGCAGCACCTACCTGAGGGTACAGGCTGCACCTACCTGAGGGTACAGGCAGCACCTACCAGGCCACTTCGTTACCCCTTGAAGGAGACGGTGACGCTGATCGGTGCCTGGCTTCCTTCCATGTCTTCGGAGGCTCGTCTTGATGACTTCTGTTTACATTTCGGCGTCAATTTATTGATTTATGTTCTGGGAAATGTGATTCCCAGCTAACAGGCGTTTATTTTATTTATTAATTTTTTTTAATTTGGTATTTTGACCAAATATTTTGTTCAAAAAATTTGTTTTGACCAAAATTTTTGATTTGGTGTCTTTCTCTATCAGTGCCCATTAAATGTTGGATTTTGATATGAACATAAAATTGTTTTTATAAAGTAATTTAGATTTCTTCATTAAGAATAAACAATGAACGTGCTAACATACAGCCCGGGGCGTGTCGGTGCCTGTGACTGACGAGGAGTCACAATAACGTGGCTGAAGATATGTTGACGAAACAACACACCAGAAGATGTGTGGTTTGGCCATCGTCGAAACTATGAGGTGTCGGTCCGTCTTGGACCATTATCAAGGACTGTGAGGACCTGATATTGTGAGGACTCATACACGCCTTTATAATAGTCCAGCACGGATCAAAACAAAGCCGTTTCTCCATCTTCTGAAGTGTGGCTTGGTCGTCATGCCTGTGATTGAGTTCTATTGTTTACATAATATGTATATTATAATACAAATTATGATCTGCGATGACAGTGACAGGAGTGCATGTGCTCTGTAGGCCTAGTAACTGAACTTTGTCACAAACAGGTCTGTACATAGCTCGTCGGGATTTGTGTGTTGGACTCCGCGTTAAGCTTCTTCCGACTGTAGCCAGCCCCTGAGGTCTTCTGTTGACACTCTTAGGGTTATTGATCTCTCATCTGATGTAGCCAGCCCCTGGGGTATCCTGCAGTCACTTATTTCTCACACTACCGAAGCTAGTGACTAGATTCTCCTTAAACAATGGCGAGGTAATTTCTCTTATATCAGCAGATACAGCCTCTGGTCTCCTCTCAACACCTGCTCTGACATCTTCTTTATCGTCTGAAAACCGACGAAAATCTTTATCGGCTGCTGGCATAGACTGATACACGCACACTGCCGTATTTGGTGTAGTGATGCCGTAGTGTGCAGGCCTGTGAGGGTTTGGTGGTGGTGCGTCACTGCAGGTGACTATGGAAGGGTGGAGTCTAGATCGTCATGTTCCCGTTACCCAGTGGTGAAGTTCTGGGGTACGTAGATTGATTGCTTAGGGAGGCAACCGTGTGGTAGAATAGTTACCTTGTGGAGGGGATGTGTGGCGGCGGAGGTGAAGGTGTTGTGAGAGAAGAAGTACGATGACGGAGGTAGACGGATGAAGTAAATAGGTGACTCTCCTGTCAGGCGCTGTCCCTGCACCACCTTCACCTGCCCCGCGCGGCTCTGGCCCAGGTGACGTACCACCTGAAGGAGACGGTGGACGATGAGTCAAAGGGCAAAATGAGTGGGGAAAGGAAGAGGAAATTGAGACAGAATAAGACACAGTGAAGGAAGATCAAGTGAGAGCTAGACAGAGGAGAGAATATCAATGAGCAGCTCAGATTCGACGAAGTCTGAATGCCAGAAAGATCTGGAAGTCATGATTCGTGCGTATCTTTAAATAGAAACTAACGCATAACTATGCTGAATAAAGCAAATAAGATAATAAATTCTTTCTAGAGCCGTTAGTAAAAAGAAATCTGATATTATTCTTCATCTTTATCATGGCCTTCTTAAGCTCCCATTTAGATTACGCAGTTCACTTTTGATTATCATTCTGTAGAATGTACATAACTTCACCTGGACTTGTGCAGAGAAAGTTGGCTACGTTAATCCCAGGAATTATGACCCTTATCAAGAGAGATAAAAAAAAAGCTTTATTTACAATTTCTTAAAAGACGAATAGAAGTGGTCGTGTGATTATGTCGGGCCAAGTTATCACTGGTCAAGCCTGGCCCCAAGCCGGGCCAAGTTATCACTGGTCAAGCCTGGCCCCAAGCCGGGCCAAGTTATCACTAGTCAAGCCTGGCCCCAAGCCGGGCCAAGTTATCACTAGTCAAGCCTGGCCCCAAGCTGGACCAAGTTATCACTGATCAAGCCTGGCCCCAAGCCGGACCAAGTTATCACTGGTCAAGCCTGGCCCCAAGCCGGGCCAAGTTATCACTAGTCAAGCCAAGCCCCATGCCGGACCAAGTTATCAAGTTATAGAAGAACCCCCAGAACCCATTCTTAAGAATACTCCAGGCATAAGAGTATATAAATGGTTAAAAAGAGTATAACAAAAGGGATATATATATATATATATATATATATATATATATATATATATATATATACAAGGTTTTAAATACAAAACAGAACTAAACAATGTATATAAAATAGTGATGTTCGGAGTCGGGAATGGCCTGGATAAATACTGGTTTAAAAACAATGTTGTTGATATATAGAGCAAATTATCACTGGATTGTTTCGAGCGTAGGTTAGACGTATATGTGAATGAGTTTGGGTGGATGTAAATAGGAGCTGTCTAGTATATGGACCAATAGGGTTTCTTCATGATTATTTTATTTTATTTTATATTATTTTATTTTACTCTGACATTGCTTTTAGTATGTGTGCATCAGTTTTAACTCGATACAAAGCAACGAACATGGGAGAAATTAAACGTACGAGATTACGAAACTGAGGCAAACAGACGGAGAACAAACAAAACTAATGATAAACAGAAAGGGGAACCCTCTGGCCAAACACTGTGTAGGTTAGGCAGGATACGCCCCTCAAGGCCCAAAATCTCCCTGTCATTACCAGAGATGAATGGCCACACGGCCACACAACGCCTCATAATTTCCCGGGTCATTGTGAATTACTGATGATGCATTTACTCTCTAGTGGAAGCCATTACGGCTTTTGGTGGGGGGGGGGTACATTGAACTATGGGAGATATCTGCCTTTTCGTTAAGTTCTTGAAAAATATTTATTACAAAATTATATTGTATGTTCAAGATTCTGGAAAATAATAATGTAAATAATAATACTAGTGGATATTATAATAATTTTGATCAATGGTATAATCACGTATGCAGCAGCAATAATATTAATAATAATTTTTATTATTATTATTAACATCTTTATTGACAAAATTAATTACAATTTTGCCTAATCTGAGGACTTTGATAGCCTGATTAAAGTGAGGATATTGCTAATATTCACTGTCACGCAGGACAGAGGGTCATACATAAGACAATAGGTCTAAACTGTAGGCTGAAGCACATATATATCATGGTTACAATCAATGTTTTAATGTATGGATATGTGAAAACAACTTTCTACTGTGCACTGCCACACAAGGGCAGGGATGGGTTCATAAGTGATGCAGCTTAGAAGTAATATATATAAAAATTGTTCTTCATTCTTTAAAATGGACAAGCAAATTTTGGGTAAATTGTTAGGATGTCGTCCAGAACACCTAGTTGGTGGTACAAGAGGCCAGGAGGTCTAAAGTCCTTTACGGTTTCACATTCATCAATGTAGTGTTCTAGTGAATGCATTAAAGGTTTATCACAGAGTTTACAATCTGAGTATTCTGGTAGTGGCTCAGCCTCACTAACCTGCCAGATGTGTCTATAGCCAAGGCGAATTCGCGCAATGACTACATCACATTGCCTGGTTCGGTTGCAATGAAATCACAGTGGCGTGATATATCAATGAAAATCATTTTTGAGGCAATGGAGTAACCTGAACTCGCGTTCGGTCGCCTTAACCGACTTGGCCACGATGGTATAAAAGTCGATCAACCCGGAGCCCAACCAGGGTTTTACAGTCAATCCAACCACACTCTGGCCCGCGGTCATGGCGTTCACACTCTTACTGAGGAAGAGGTCATGTTCATGGTTGATACCTGGAGGCTTGAGTAACGTGATATTTCCACGACCATAACACGGCTAACTTCCACACTTATATATTATATGAAATAATAATATTTTCACACAGTAAGGTGTTGACTTCACTCATTATACTCCAGGTGTACCTGGGGTGTAGACACTCGACCCTCCGGCCATATTGTCCAGATGTACCTGGGGTGTAGACACTCGACCCTCCGGCCATATTGTCCAGGTGTACCTGGGGTGTAGACACTCGACCCTCCGGCCATATTGTCCAGATGTACCTGGGGTGTAGACACTCGACCCTCCGGCCATATTGTCCAGGTGTACCTGGGGTGTAGACACTCGACCCTCCGGCCATATAGCCCCATACCTTTATCCTCCAATATAAAACAGCAATATGTTCATGTGCTGTATCCCGGTAATGTCACCAGGTTCCATACAAAGGCATGAGACTCACATAAGGGATATACCCACTCATTCTGTGTCTCCTGCGTGGCTTTTGCTGTGTGTCACGTTAATGCTGTTGTTTGGGGCTATTGCTCTAGCTTCCTTTGTTGCTGCTGCCGTTGTTTCCGTGACTGTTGTCTATGCTTTTTTCTGCTGTTATCTCAGTAGAGGCTTCACCGTGACCCTTGACGACACCATCTGCAGGAAATCAGTATGGAGGGCTTCCTTTGGAGGAGAGAGAGGCGGAAATCAAGTGGTAATAATCGAACGATAAGCGCCGTGATTTACTTCCTGGCCTCGTGCTGAAGTGCGTCACTTTCTAGTCCGCACGGGAAGTGAGCGGTACGTGAGGGAGGTCTAGCCGCGATTGTCTTTTCCATAATGACGAGGAAGGTGTCCCAGCGGGAGGGTGCCTCGGACTCTGCTTACAGTAGTCTTAGTCTAAACAGTCCCCGTGGCGCAGTGGTACAGCACTCGCTCAGCGCTTCGCGGGCGCTTTGGCCTGGGTTCATATCCTGGCCGGGGAGGATTGAATGGGCACCAGTTCTTAACTGTAGCCTCTGTTCATCCAGCAGTGAATGGGTACCTGGTTGTTAAACGATTTGGCGGATCGTATTCCGGGGAAAAACAGGATTAAGGAATTGCCCGAAACGCTACGCGTGCTAGTACAAGAATGTAAGAATTCCTGTATATAGAAATAAATAAATATACAAATAAATAAAATAAATAAAATGATCAATTGCAATGTTGGTAATAGTTACCCGTCCTTACTCTGGACTTGCATTGCGTTTTCATTTCAAGCCACTGAAGGAAAAGCTAACAAGGTGACCGAAAGATGAACTATTGAAATGCTAACGATGGCGGGAGGATTTTTTTTTTGTTTTCCCAAATATGAGGTGATAGCTTCGGCTTCACAACTCCTTTCGCTTGATGGATTGCACGAAATAGTTAAAGACAATATGTCTGGGCAGTTTGCTTCTATTAAGAAAGGTAGCAATGTTGTCTATTTCGACGACAAGCTGTGCATTTTAACTATTTGTATTTACTATTTGTATCTGCAGAATCGAGAAATTAGATCTTGGACCCCGCCTTTTTAACCAATTTACTTTGCCTCTATTATGTCTACTACATATATTTCTTTTACACACCCACACATCCCCAGGAAGTATCCCGTAGCACCGTAGCAGCTGTCTAACTCCCAAATACCTATATACTGCTAAGTGAACAGAGGCATCAGGGTGAAAAAAAACTTTGACCATTTGTTTCTGCCTCTTCCAGGGATCAAACCCGAGCCCTTAGGACTACGACTCCAAGGCGCTGTCCACTCAGCCGCGAGTTTCGACTGAGTTTGGCGGGCGAGACTTTACTTAATACATATATAATATATATATATATATATATATATATATATATATATATATATATATATATATATATATATATATATATATATATATAATGTGTGTGTGTGTGTACATATATATGGCAGGTACATATATATTATCTAGACATAACCGACTTAATTTAGACATAACCTAATTAACCTAGCTTAGACCAGCCATTACCTAACCAAGAGGTAACTTAGCACAAAACCATAATGAGTAACAATATTGGTATGTGATAGTCTCATTTGATTACACTTCGTGAGAAATATTACGAGATAACCTTCCGAAACGTCAGCGATATTGACGGGTAAGAGTTGGGACGAGTTTAGATTAATACCGAGAACTGCGAGGTGGTCTACCCTGGTGCTATAGGGATTTGTTTTTACGAGTATTACAGGAATTGCTTGACTGTCAATTTCAATATTAACAACTTCCTCGCCCTATTCTGGTGCAGAGGGCGAGGACCGAAGTGCTTGACGGACAGTATCGGAGGCCACTGTGTCCTGATGTCAAACTTTCCTTCCCTGTCAAAGTTGAAGATGGTGGAGTGATGGATTGAATTAGTAGGGGGTGGAATGGAAGATGTTGGTGGAGAAGCAGGTTTACCTCGAGTGCTCCGGAGGAAGTCCTGCTCCTGGGCCCCGGCACCGACCTCGCCTTCGTCAACACCACCAGTACACTGAAAGAGATACAGATATATTAAGATCCATTGGTAGATCCCGCAGAACTTGTTTTTGTCAACTCTCGAGTGGAGATGGACTGTCAACCACGGGTGGCGCCGGACCGTCAACCCCGTCAGTTAACGTCAAGGAACATAACGAGAAGTAACACTCGATAACGCACACATGCCCTGAAGGTCTGCGGATAATCACAAGAAAATTATTGAATAAATTCTGTGCTTGTGCAATATCAGAGGAGAGCCGCGTGGCCGAGCCTTCGCTACGTGGGGCATCACAACCCAACACGCTCCGGTTAAACAGGAACGGAAGGTATACAGTGCGCCAGAAGAGGAAGAACGAATATAGAGAAAGAATATAGAATGACCACTCTTGAAGAACTCTGTGATATAGGATAACGTGAGAAAAAGCGAAAGAATTGAACTTGCATGCACCAAGAGGTGCATTCTGCTTCTGGGTGTATACGTACGACTTTTACGTTGTAAAAGTATTTGTGTGTTTTGGTCGCCAGGCTGTTTCAACGGGAATTAATTACGCTGGAATTACTGTCACAAATCACACATCTTGTATGAAAGTTGTTCCAGAGGGAAGGCCGTGTAGTGAAGCAAATGCGGGGCGACGCATTTATGAACTTAACAAAACAGCATCGACCAGACACATATCGTTTTGTATTGGAGTCACTGGTGTGTCAATAAATATATAAAGATCGAGGAAGATGACCAACAGCTTCCGAGAACGGTTATGGTGGATCTGGACCGACCCACATCACCCCTCAAGCGGGAAATCTGAACACCCTGGGGAAGGCACCACATATAGTAGACTCGCTACGTATTATGAGACAGACAGACAGACAGACAGACAGACAGACAGACAGACAGACAGACAGACAGACAGACAGACAGACAACAGTATAAACCCCACCTCAGCCTGGCCGTGTGCTTGGCATGCCTCCGGGATAGCGTTACGTGTCCAGGTAATTAACTCAAATGAGGTGAAGAGACTGCCTCCTTCACCCAGCCCCTGACCACCGTGGAGCCCCGAGACCCCCTCCAGCCGGTGGTCAATAGAGGAGGACGCTCCCCCTCCCAGCACTACCCCCTGGGCCAGGTCACCCCACGTTAATTAAGGCTCTTGTCGTGGAGAGGCTTTGTAAGACGTCGTGGTGCTGATTGGTGTGTGTGTGCTCGTCTTGGTGTGCTTACAGGGGCAAGTATAATGACTTTCCTTCCCATTTCTCGTCGGATTCCTGTTTGAAATACGTTCCCTCCAGCACAGAGGGACGCCACGACCCTGGCGTCCTGGGTGGCGTCGGACCGTCGCGTGTTCAGGTCGCGGCGTTTCTCAGTTTAATTAAAACTCTGCTTCGTTATCTACCCTGTCGGTTCCCATAGTGCGTGTACCCCTTGTGTTAAATAGTCTGTCTGTCTGTATCTACCCTGTCAATGCCTTTGAGAATCTTGTATGTGGTGATCATGTCCTTCTAACTCTTCTGTCTTCCGTGAGTTTTTACTTTTGTATTGCTGAATTTGGGCAAACTACAATTTTTTTTAATTTTTATGTTGATAATAAGATCTAACTTAACCATCCAAGGCCTAATATACGCTGATGCCTAATATTGTGCATACATGTTCTCCACTAGACCTAGGAATATTTAAGTTTGCTCTTTAGCTTCACTTTTTCAGGACCATAACAAAAGTACAAAAAGTGGTTAAGTGGGACTCCATATAGTGGTGTGTTCGACTATATTGTTCAAAACAAAGTGTCATCATTCCAGGAGGATGTGTTCATTACTGTGGGTGCACTCGCTGCCCCAATACCCAACCACTTGGGCCTGGACGCTAGAGCGACGGTCTCGCTTCATGCAGGTCAGCGTTCAATCCCCGACCGTCCAAGTAGTTGGGCACCATTTCTTCCCCATGTCCCATCCCAAATCCTTATTCTGACCCCTTTCCAGTGCTATATAGTCGTAATGACTTGGCGCTTTCCCATGACAGTTCACAGTTCGCTGCCCCAGTATCATATCTCTTCTGTGTTATTCCGTCTGTCTGGTCTGTCTGTATTGATAATTCCCAGGAATATTTATGTCGTAAAAAAGTCGGCTTTTGCGTTTAATGTTCCTGTCTGCTTGTGTTGTGTGTGTACGGAGTCCATGGTGGGGACGCATAAGTATTAGGAACTCTACAGAGGCGTGTTGGCCCGTGTGAGAAGCGTAGCCAAGCACTCGTTGTTAGATCTGCCATATTTGACTTGCCATATCCACTTCAACATATAGTTTTGCTTTCCATTTTACTTTTTTTCAACGTGTTCTGTTAGCTCGGCTTAGCCAACTTATTCTAACTTTCAACTTGTTCTGCTAGCTGTACTTAGATGAGCTTCACAAATCCTTATTCCCAAATTAATAGTTTCATATTTTTCCAAATTAGCTTTTTGTCTCGTGTATTTCCATAAATTTTTATTATTAATTGTTTTTGTTAATCTCTCTGACATTCTCTCACTCTTTGTCTACCATTGCCTCTCTCAGTCTCTCCCTCTGTCTTCCTCTCTCCCCCACGCCTCTCCTCCACCCGCAGGCACAGCTCGGAGCCTCCAGGTCCTGTTGATGGTGGTGGTGTTGGCAACTTTTTGTGTAGCGCTGCCTGGTACCCCGGTAGTCTTTGTGGCAGACCTTACCCTGCTCCTTCCTACTTGCCCAAGTCTTGCCTACCTGACTCCTACCCTCCCTGCCTCTCACCAGTAGCATCATAACCGGCACTAGCATCATCGCTAGTAAGTGCACTTTACCACCTACTTAATAAACTACACCTCATCAACTACGTAAAAGTTCCTCATAATAATAATTATATAATAAGAATAAAATATTTCTGCAAGAGTAGATACATATGATACACGAACAGTAGTCAAATGTGGGGGTAAGAGACGTACAATACATAAAGCCACAAATAATTAAATTATTTCAATTGAATAATTGAATTCAGTTATATTATAATCCCCCTAAACGCTCTGCATATACGCGACCTCACTGTGTTTATCCTTCTTACGGGGATAACACAAGCATATTCCAAACAACCATGTCTATATAATAGAATATCTGTCCAGGGACGGAGGCCCCTCGCTAGCTTCATCCAACCTTGCAGGGTGACACGGATTATAAGGGCGTGTCACAGGCGGGTTCCGGGTCATCCCAAATGTCTCCCTTTCAGTAGGAACAACTGCACTTGCCTCCCCCAGCGACTACCAGGTAGTCTGAAATGTTGATTTTCTTTGTTCACAGATTATTTTTAGCATTTTTTCAGCTAATCAAAATATTTCATGTTCTAACAGAGAGAGAGAGAGAGGGAAAGGGAAAGGGAAAGAGAGAGAGAGAGAGAGAGAGAGAGAGAGACTGGACAAAGCCGAGTACACCTTATAGTAATAAATACAAAAATCCATTATGCTGATATATATAAAAAATAAAGACGTTCCAACATTATTTTAACGTTATTATCTGACTTGATAGTAATTGCAGCTCCGGAATGGTCAGATGTCTTGTTTTCATGTGGCGTAATTGATAGTTCCCAGGACAAGTTATTACGACCATCGCGACCAGAGAGCGACGTATTGACCAGTGATATTTTATGGGGTCAGGGAGAGGGGGGGATGAATGGGTCATTGTTTTTGTTGTCAAGTGTAGAGGATGATTAGAATTTTTGGCTATAGAGTAAGAATCTGGTCGCGCTAGCCGAGATCTATTAACTTTGGAAGACGGGGGACGGCTGGGTGTGAAGGAGGAGGGGGTTAGTGAAGCCCTGAATGTTGGAGGGAAGGGAGGGAGGATGTATGAAAGAATTAGCTAAACAGAAACAATAGGAACACTTGTGTTGTTCGGTAGGGCATCAGAGGGAGTGGGCGGAGAGAGCCGCCTGGTGAGCTGACCGCCAGGAGATGTATACATACGGTTCGAGCCTCCTAGAACCCAGGTAAATGGAAGTATATTCAAGAAACGGGACCTCACGCTTTTATATAATAATAATTACTATTATTAATATTAATATTATTATTATTATTATTGGTATTACCAACATTTTCATCGCCTCCAATCCCACTTCCCCCCCCCCCCCACTCACCCTCCTCCACCACCGCTGCCAACAAAAGGTCATCGCGGGACGCTGCCAATGTCACCCGCCACCAATGACAGCCCTTCAGGTGTATGCCCATCATTTTGAGTTTAATTATAGCTGCGGCGGGACACTGGTGACCACGAAGAAAGCCCAGACGAGGCAGCACACACGCACCAGATCACGTGGTAAGTAGCAGACGGTATTACTATGATTTGTTGGCCTGTAATTATGGATTAAAGCGAGGTCTTGCAAGAGAAGGAGAGTTCGACGAGGATCTGATCTCCCTTCGCGAACCAACGATCTCTGCGGCGATCTTCATTTGTTACGTATTTCCCGCGTGCTGCTGCCCCGGGGGTGATGCTGCTGATGTGTCTGCTGATGCTCTTTTTTTTTGTTTTTTTTTTTGCTTCTGCTGTGCAAACTCTTGTTGATCACGGTGCTCCTGTTGGCGTTTTTTGTTGCAAGTGGGTTAAGTATTGGTGTTGGTTCTCTTGCCGTAGATGATGGTGGTGGTGGTGTAGCTGTTATTGTCTCGTCTATTGCTGTTATTGCTGCTTTTATATCACTGTTTATGCTGTTCTTGCTACTCTTGCTGCTGCTGTTGTTGCTGTTGTTGTTTCTACTGTTGCTGCTGCTGTGGTTGCTCCTACTGTTGCTGCTGCTGTTGTTATTGCTACTGTTGCTACTATTGCTGCTGTTGTTGCTACTGTTGTTGTTGCTGTTGTTGCTACTGTTGTTGCTGCTGTTGTGTTGATACTGTTGCTGTTGTTGTTGCTACTGTTGCTACTACTGCTGATGTTGCTGTTGCTACTGTTGTTGTTGCTACTATAGTAGCAACAGCAACAACAGCAACAGTAGCACAACAACAACACGCAGCAACAACAACAGCAGCAA
>WNGS01163555.1:6008384-6021202 GCA_020271785.1 Procambarus virginalis
AGGGGGTTAAGGGGGAAGGGGGGTGAGGGGAGGGGGGGTGAGGGGGGGAAAGAGAAGGGTAAGGTCAGCAAGGAGGGTAAATGGGGCTAAGTGCATGAAGGGGTATGAGTTGGGCTGAGTGAATGAATGGGATGGGTGGCCGAAGTGAGTGAGATTGTATATGAGTAGGAAGGGATTGGAAAATGAAGAGTAAATGAGGGGGGCGAGGGACTATCCGAAGAATTTGTGAGCCTGGGAAAGTGTCTGGGGGTAAGTTAATGAATGAATTGAGTATATTATATATTATATATATATATATCTATATATATATATATATATATATCTATATATATATATATATATATATACGTGAGTGTGAGTAAGAAAAACGTTCGATTAAAAACGAATTAACGTGGTTATACGCGTAAGACACGATGGAAATGCGTGAGTGAGTGACCGAATGAGTGTGTGTGTGTGTGAGGAAGTGGATTTACATTGTTTCTAACGCAGATTTCATCACTGGAGAAAATCGGCTTTTAAAACACTGCTGGGTCTCGTTTTTTCCCCACTTAGGGGCGTGGAATTCCAGAATTTGTTTAAGTTTCCATGGAGTATGTACCATTGTCTCCTCACTTTTGTACACCTCATATTTTCCTGTCATGTTTCAGGCGGTATTTGATGTTCTTGTCATGTATTGTTTTGGGAAACCATTATCTGTGAAATGTAATATATATCTTAACCCCTGAAAATTTATGCAGAAAATAAGTTATGAGAGAGAGAGAGAGAGAGAGAGAGAGAGAGAGAGAGAGAGAGAGAGGAGAGAGAGAGGAGAGAGAGAGAGAGGAGAGAGAGAGAGACGAAAGTTAAATAAAAATAGTGTGTGTGTGTGGTAATTTACTATTTGTGCCTGCAGGATCGAGCTTGTTAGCTCTTGGACCCCGTTTTTCTAACCATCAGTTGTCTAAATGTACAACTGCTTCCCGATCTATTTTCTCTATCATATTTACTACTTATATTTCAATCTCACACACATCCACATCCCCAGGAAGCAGGCCCGCAGCATCTGTCTAACTCCCTGCAGGGACTGCCTATTTGCTGCTAGGTGAAACAGGCCCATCAGATGAAAGAAACATCCCAATTAGTTATATGTACTTGTGTACATAACGTACAAACATACCAATACAGAACCTTAAAAGAATACATACCTAAAGCACAAGTAACACCACACACACACACACACACACACACACACACACACACACACAATCCACACTACTGGATTGCAGGATCCTCCAAGAGGACCTGAACAGGTTGCAGAGATGGTCAGAGAAATGGCTACTGGAATTCAACACGAGACAAATGTAAGTTATGGAAATGGGACTAGGAGACAGGAGACCAAAGGGACAGTACACAATGAAGGGGGAACAGCCTACCTGTGACGACGCGCGAAAGAGACCTGGGTGTGGACGGTAACACCTACTCTATCTCCTGAGGCACATCTAAATAGGATAACGACAGCAGCGTACTCTACAACTGGCAAAGTTAGAACATCATTCAGAAACCTAAGTAAGGAGGCATTTAGGGCTCTTTACACAACCTACGTGAGGCCAGTCTTAGAGTATGCCGCCTCATCATGGAGTCCCCATCTAAGAAGCAACATAAGGAAACCTTAAAGGTTCAGAGGTTTGCAACGAGACTCGTCCCAGAGCTACGAGGGATGGGGTATGAGAGACGCCTGGGGGAACTATGCCTTACGACACTAGAAAGAAGAAGGGAGATGGGGGGACATGATAGGAACGTATAAAATACTCAGAGGGATTGACAGAGTGGACATAGACGAAATGTTCACACGGAATAGTAACAGAACGAGGGGACATGGATGGAAGTTAGAAACTCGATGAGTCACAGAGATGTTAGGAAGTTTTCTTTTAGCGTGAGAGTAGTGGGGAAATGGAATGCCTTAAGGAACAGGTTGTGGAAGCCAATACTATTCATAATTTTAAAACCAGGTATGATAGGGAAATGGGATAGGAGTCATTGCTGTAACCAACTGATGCTCGAAAGGCGGGATCCAAGAGTCAATGCTCGATCCTGCAGACACATATAGGTGAGTACATATAGGTGAAGTACACACACCACACACACACACACACAACACACACACGCACCACAATACCGGGGTCTGGTAGCTGAGTGACATGAGGTGCAAGATTCGTAATTCTGTGGACGCGGGTCGATTCTCCGACCCAGGCCCTAACAAATGGGAAAGTTTTTTCACCCTGAATGCCCTGTCTACCTAGCAGTAAATAGGTACCGGAGTTTAGTCAGCTGTACCTGGAGCTGCTTCCGTTGTGGGGTGTTGTGTGTTGTTGGTGTGTGTGTGTGTGTGTGTGTGTGTGGAAAAAAAATACTAGTAGTATAACAGTTGATTGACAGTTGAGAGGCTGGGCCGAAAGAGCAGACCTCAACCCCCGAAGAACAACTAGGTGAATCATCACCACACACCACACACACGCGGGGCATACATATTACAGAGGCGGGACCAAGAGCCAAGAGCTCAACCCCCGCAAGCACAAACTAGGTGAGTACATAGTGAGTACACACCACACACACACACACCACACACACACACACACACACACACTCTCGAGTCCCTTTCTCCCTTTTCTCCGAGAACCGCTCAGACTACCCTGCACCTATCCACCTCACACCCCACCAGAAGGCTGCATCAATGGCCTGTGATACAACTCCCAAGGTAACCTTATAACAATCAGCTGCCGCTATCTCACTCCTTCACGCATTCTCTCTCTCAGGACCACTTTCCCAGGCATCAACGAGCTCCAGGCATGTGTGTGTGGCCCTTTGGCACCGTGCCACGTGTGTCTTGCCAGGCAGCTATTAAGCAAATACTTAAAGGAAACAAGTTCGTGTATTTGTGCATTTATATATTAAAATACTTAAGGTGGAAATCATCGTTTTGAACTGCGGGGGTTGAGGTCTGCTCTTTTTCGGCCCACCTCTCAACTGTCAGTCACTGTTACTGACTACTAAGTATTTTTGTACGCACACACACACACACACACACACACACACACACCACACACACACACACACACACACACACACACACACACTAACAGGAAGCAGCTCCATAACAGCTGTCTAACTCTCGGGTACCTATTTACTGCTAGGTAGCAGGAGCATCAGGGTGAATGAAAATTTCCCCATTTGTTAGGGCCTGGTCCGGAAATCGAGCCCGGGTCACAGAATTACGAGTCTTGCCCTCTGTCCGCTCAGCTACCAGACCCCTGTGTGTGTGTGCGTGCGTGTGTGTGTTCTTGCTGTAATGTTTATGAGACATGATGATACTCTGTGGTACAGAGTATTGTGTATAAGGCTCCAGGCGACCTGTAAACATATTTCTTATGAGCACTTCGTTACTTTGGCTGCGTTAGCAACCTGTTAAATAAATTTGTAACCACAGTAAATGTAGTAATAACGACAATGCAATTAAAATAAGTATAATGATTATCAAAATAGTGATGATAAATTGAGAGTTTATTAATCTAGCGAATGAATGTATTTAATGCTTTTCATATTTGTGCTTGAAGGATCGAACTGTTAGATCCTGGACTCTGCCTTTCTAACCGTTGGTTGTCTAATGCTAATGTAGATTCCAGACCAGTTTCCTCTTATATCTACTACATGTTTCTTTCTAGCGCACACATACACACACACACACACACACACCACACACACACACACACACACACAACACAGGTAGAAATTGAGTGCTGAAATGAGCCATAAAGACATTAGAATTTTTTTTAGTGTCAGAGTAGTTGACAAATGAAATGCATTAAGAAGTGATGTGGTGGAGGCTGACTCAATACACAGTTTTCAAGTTGTAGATATGATAGTCCCCCAAGTGGCTCGGAACCTGTTCATCAGTTGACTGAAAGTTAAGAGGCGGGATCAAGGAGCCAGAGCTCAACCCCCGCAAGCACAACTAGGTGAGTACACATGTACATATATATAGCGCTCGGGGACCGTAATCCGATGAGCCCGGGTTCAATTCCCTGCCGAGGCAGAAACAAATGGGCAGAGTTTCTTTCGCGTAATGCAACTGTTCACCTAGAATTAAGTAGGTACCTGGGAATTATACAGCTGATAAGGGCTGCATCCTCCGGATGAGCGCGTGTATGTGTGTGTTTTAGAAAGAAATATGTAATAGAGATATGGAAAAATAGGTCGGGAATCAGTATATTGGACAACCGATGGTTAGAAAGGCGGAGTCCAAGAGCTAACGGCTCGATCTTTCAAGCACAAATATTAAATTCGGGCATTTCCCGTATTTGTTCCAAGCCCAGAGCGGCGGAGGCTGCTGGCTGTTTAACAGAGGAAATACTTGTCTGTGACTCAAGGAGCTCCTGGTTGAGCGCTGAGACGTGCGGCGACGGTGTAATCAGCCGCCTCGCCTCCTCTCTACCGCCTGCCTGCTCCTCCATCTTCCTGACTACTTAGTTAACGGGCTGCCTGCTTCCCTTCCGGCCTGCCACGCTGCCTGCTTTCCTTCCGGCCTGCCACGCTGCCTGTTTTTCCTTCCGGCCTGCCACGCTGCCTGCTTTCCTTCCGGCCTGCCACGCTGCCTGCTTTCCTTCCGACCTGCCACGCTGCCTGCTTCCCTTCCGGCCTGCCACGCTACCTGCTTCCTCCCTACGTGCTTACCTGCCTCTGACTTCTCACAAATCTCCATGTCAACCTTCCTGGCAGATTGACTGCTGATGATTCATATTCAGCATAATAACAACGATCTGTCGTTCACACATTGTATATATATATATGAATACATATGCATTAAGATTCGTGTATACACAGGAACACATGCGGGACTACACACGAGAGATCTTACCAGCGGTGGTAAACACGAGTCAATACTAGAAAGTATTGTATTCATGGTCCATGCAAGTGTGCTACCACTATTACCACTATCTCCACCACCACTACCTCTTTCACCCACTCACCAAACACCACCACATTCATCCAGACTGACCAGCGTATTTATATAAAATTTGTCTCTTTTGGAGTAGTACAATAACAGTTATGACTTGGCCGCAAACATTACACTGTCCTACACACCGACAGCCCCACCAGTGGTCTCTCACTAGCGACCACTAGACATGTATATAACGTGTACAGATAGACAGCGAAAAAATATAATGAAAATCAAATGGCCGTAATATTTGAGTGTCGAGAGTTGCGTAATACTGAAACCTGCGTGTTCTCTCCTCTCAGTATTGCCTGACTTGTGTGTCCTCTGCTGCTCTCAGTATTGCCTGACTTGTGTGTCCTCTGCTGCTCTCAGTATTGCCTGACTTGTGTGTCCTCTGCTGCTCTCAGTATTGCCTGACTTGTATGTTCTCTGCTGCTCTCAGTATTGCCTGACTTGTGTGTTCTCTGCTGCTCTCAGTATTGTCTGGCTTGTGTGTTCTCTGCTGCTCTCAGTATTGCCTGACTTGTGTGTTCTCTGCTGCTCTCAGTATTGCCTGACTTGTGTGTTCTCTGCTGCTCTCAGTATTGCCTGACTTGTGTGTTCTCTGCTTGCGGCGTGGGGATTGTTTTACAGGTGTTGGGGCGATCACAACGCACACTGAGGTAGCCTGTATATATTTAGCTAACGATGACATGCGCAAACTTGCGAGGTAAAAAAAAAATAGGAACAAAAATATACGCATGTGAGGCTGAATCCAAGTACGAAATTTATGTCTGCATGTGTGAATATCTTTAAATATGTATTTATGTATGAGACGGTAAATAAGATTGTACATTATGGAGGTATTTCTCGAGTGTACTTGTTTGTACGTTAACCTGTAACCTTCTCAAGAATCTTTACCAAGCTTCCGGATTTAGGTAAGTTACAATGTCCTGTTGGAGTGTGGGGCGTGATGCCTCCCACTCAACCACGGAACAAGATCTTGCCGCCCAATATAACTCGCCAAATATATCGCTGTCATAGCGGTAAAGTTTTTTTATATGCTGCCTCCGTCGTGTGTGTTCTTGGGGGAGAGATGTTGGGACGTGACTGTATGTGGACTGTTGGTTGGGAGTGATGCTGAGGCTTGACTGTAGACTGTTGGTTGGGAGTGATGCTGAGGCTTGACTGTAGACTGTTGGTTGGGAGTGATGCTGAGGCTTGACTGTAGACTGTTGGTTGGGAGGGATGCTGAGGCTTGACTGTGGACTGTTTATTTGTTTAATTTACTATGCACCCCATACCCTTCCGGTGGAGAGTAGTGGAAAGGGTTACAGATAAACATAATGGGCTCAGGAACTGAACCCTCCATGGGTCATTAACCTAAGCTAGTGACACTCTTGTGCAGCTAGTTATGCAGTTTAATGGCAATATTCTTTCACATCACATATGGTTCAAGAAGTGGTGCACAACACACTATAGAGAGCAATTTACATGTGCGGTGAGCCAGTTACCTGTGCATGTACTACCTACACTAAGCAAACGTCGGATATTTGACAGCGATTTCTGGTAGTACATCATTTTGAATAAAGTACTTGCAGATTTTTTTAATCTTCAAATACATATTAACGTAAAGTTTGTGAATAGTTCTGATGAGAGAGTTTACAGTTGGTCAGATCTTCTTCAACTGGTGTAAACTCCTAAAGGTACCTGTAGCCGAGCCTAATCCTAGCAGTCTGCTAACGTTATTAGATAATCCGCGGATTGTAGCTCTTCCTGCATAAAACAAATATGATAGTTGGATTAATTTGTCTGAATTTCACTTTGCCTCAAGTCTAGCAGATGTTGTTTCACTCCCCGGTACATTACTGTCCCTCAGGCGGCTCAAAGACAATCCAAGACGGGGATCGACTCCCTCTTTAAGAGTACAAGAGAACTCACCAGTTCTCTTGGTTGATACACGCCTATATGAGACTATACACACTGGGACGCGCGCGGGAGCAGCCCACTCTCACCGCTCCAGTGCCAGGCACGTTCACTACGGGCTCACCATAGCCCGTGCTACTTGGAACTTGTTCCGAGTAGCTGAATCTATAACAACAACAACATGGGACGCGAGGCAGCAGTGAACAGTGATACTAAGATATTTAAGGACACGGGAGGAATGATGAGAGAAATGGGTGAGAACGAGGGAGAGGAAATGACTGAGAGCAAGAAAAAGTAGAATATAGGATAGACAAAGAAGAAAAAGGGACAGATAGAAGAGTCAGAAACTTAACGAATGTTGTATATCGAGAGACGAAGAATAGGAAAAAAAGGATAAGCAGAAAGAGGAGAGAAACAGTGAAATGAAAGAAAAGCTCTACGGGTAAAAAGATGGAAGAGGATAGAGAGAAGGGAGGATTGAAGAGAGCAGTAAGGAGAGGATAGGAGAAGGAGGAGAGGTTGGTGTCTGCCTCCCAATCTGGGGACGTTCGCGGTGCTTGGCCCCCCCCCCCCCCACCATCATCATCAGCATCATCATCATATCTCCCATTCCTCATACTCTTCCTTCTTCCTTTCTCCCGTCTTTGCTCTGTCTGCTTCTCCGTTATCTTTGCTTCTCTCCTTCTGTGTCTCATCTCCTCTTCCTGTCTTATCTCTTCCTCCTCAGAAATACTACGGGCTCACCATGGCCCGTGCTGCTTGGAACTTTTTGTTCCAGGTGGCGAATCTTAAACAACAACTACAACATCTTCCTCCTCCATTCTCTTTGTCTCCTAAATTTCGCTCCAAGGCAGGAAGGAAGGGAATATTATTCACTTTCAACTGATACCTATCTACTTTAATTCACTGTTTTTTCTTCTTCCTCCTCCTCTTTTTCGCACATGAGACTCCCTCCCCCCCTTAAACCCAGTCACTTGGACTGGACGGTAGAGCGACGGCCTAGATTCATGTAGGTCGGCGTTCAATCCCCGACCGTCCAATTGGTTGGGCACCATTCCTTCCCCCCGTCCCATCCCAAATCCTTATCCAGACCCCTTCCCAGTGCTATATAGTTGTAATGACTTAGCGCTTTCCCCTGATAATTCTTCCTCCTCCTCCCTCCCCCCCCCCTATCGAACTCGGAACAAGTTCCAAGTAGCACGAGCTATGGTGAGCCCGTAACGTACCCGGCACAGGAGCAGGGTAAGTAGCACGGGCTATGGTGAGCCCGTAGTGGACTTACCTGACACAGGGGCGGGGCTGTGTAGAAAAAAAACGCTAAGCCTGTACAACTATATATAGCACTTGGAAGGAATGATGGGTAAGGATTGTATGATAGGATGGAGGGGAAGGGATGGTGCACTTGGACTGTCGGGGGATTGAGCGCAGACCAGCAAGAAGCGAGACTGTCGCTCTACCGTCCCGTCAAGCCACTGTGAGTGTGATCTAAAACCTGTACCATGATGGACATTATGACGTCACAATGACGTCACACACCTCGTGCAAACCATATATAAAACACACCATTTTGATCTTTTATTCTCGTCAGCTAGGTTATGTTAAGTTGGGTTGGTTAGGTCAGGGTAGGTTAGGATAGATTGGGATTGATCAGGTCAGGTTGGATGAGAATAGGTTGGGTTATAATAGCGTAGGTTAGGTGTGTTTATAGCCTAGCGATGACGTGGAGAGGGACATACTTTTCTCAGGTTTTAGACCCTACTCGGTATTGGCCGACCTCGCCAATGCTAGTATTAGACCTCGTCTAATACTAGCATTGTAAACTCTGTAAACTCTGTAAACAAATGTAAACTCTGTCAGCAGAACTATTCGCATACTTTGCGTCATTATATAATGGAATGTGAAAAAATTGCGGAATTTAGAGATAACACCATCAATAGTGTCCAAGAAATGTGTAAGTACTTCATTCACAATGATGTGCTACCCGAAATTTTAGCGAAGTATCCAAAATTTGCTTACTGTCGGTAATGCATGCACATGACTGTAAAGCTGCCGCCCAGTTGGGTGGGTGTGCAGCAAGACTAGTAACTGTGTGACTCACTATAGATGTAAAGTGCCTTGTATAGTGACTGTTGTGAGCCTCTTGTAATGTCACTTGTGACACCTCTTTGTGTCACTTGTGACACAAAGATTCTTGATGTGTGTATTTGTGTGGGTGATTAGATATGTATGTGTATGTATATGTGTATACGTATATATATATGTACATGTATGTATGAGGGTGTGTACATGTGTATACAACATTGATAATTTTGTAACTAGCGTCAAACATTGTTATTTGCTTAGCTAAACGAACTAGAGGGTTCAGTTCCTGAACCGATTATGTGCCTCTGTAATCCTTTACACCACCGCCCACGGGATGGGTATGGGGTGCATAATAAAGAAAGAAATTGAATAATACTAGCATTAGAACCAAGATATCCGTATTAATAGTATTTGTTTAACATCACCCTAAAACGATAAGGTGAGAGATAGAGATAGAGGAGGAGGTACAGATAATGAAGTAATGAAATAAGTTAAGGGAGATTAAATACACTCCAGCTTCCCCTTATCCCCATCCGTTTCACCCCCCCCCCCCACTTGGGTCGGACAGTAGAGCGACGGTCTCGCTTCATGCAGGTCGGCGTTCAATCCCCGACCGTCCAAGTGGTTGGACACCATTCCTTCCCCCTGTCTCATCCCAAATCCTTATCCTGACCCCTTCCCAGTGTTATATAGTCATAAAGGCTTGGCGCTTTCCACCCCCCTGATAGTTCCCATCCTTTCTACCCCCCCCCCCCTTCCCCCCAGGCGTCCCTAAGGTGAAAAGGTACGGCCAGTACTGCTCTTGCCATACTGAGGCAGGCTTAATGTTCACCTTCTGACCCCACCTATCCCTTCCTCCCCTCCTATTCCACTCTCCTAGTCCATCTCACCCTAACCCAGCAATGAGACCCCAGGTACACGTGACCCCAGGTACACGTGACCCCAGGTACACGTGACCCCAGGTGCACGTGACCCCAGGTGCACGTGGCCCCAAGTACATGTGACCTCAGGTAGCAGAAATCAAAACCATATGTAATATGTAACTTAGGAATCGAGGGGAAGGTCTTGCAAATAGATGTCAACCAACGGTATGAAAATCGGGGCCCAGGGTATGTAACACGACCATGGAAACGCTACTAGCGAAATAGAACACACTTGTAGACCCTTTCTATAGCACAAGGGTCGAAGATTAGCTCACAAAAGAGCTGGGGAAGGGAGCAGGTGGGTGAACATGTGTCAGTCACTATCACACAATAACTGGGAGAGTGAACATGTGTCAGTCACTATCCCACAATAACTGGGAGAGTGAACATGTGTCAGTCACTATCACACAATAACTGGGAGAGTGAACATGTGTCAGTCACTATCACACAATAACTGGGAGAGTGAACATGTGTCAGTCACTATCACACAATAACTGGGAGAGTGAACATGTGTCAGTCACTATCACACAATAACTGGGAGAGTGAACATGTGTCAGTCACTATCACACAATAACTGGGAGAGTGAACATGTGTCAGTCACTATCACACAATAACTGGGAGAGTGAACATGTGTCAGTCACTATCCCACAATAACTGGGAGAGTGAACATGTGTCAGTCACTATCACACAATAACTGGGAGAGTGAACATGTGTCAGTCACTATGCCACAATAACTGGGAGAGTGAACATGTGTCAGTCACTATCACACAATAACTCGGAGAGTGAACATGTGTCAGTCACTATCACACAATAGCTCGGAGAGTGAACATGTGTGTCAGTGACTGTGCCAATCGCCCTCAGCATATTCACATGTGTTTAAATATGCCGCGGATAGTTTGGTGCTGAAGCTTAACAACCTCTGGAGGGTTGTTAAGGTGGCACCACGGTAGTCCTGGACGTTGTTCTGGTATACAGTAACCTCAGTCTACACCAAGACGCAAAATATACATCTTAGTGTATATAATGTCGTGGTGTATGAGTGTGTTCGTACACAGTGTATATAACAGCTGGAGCCTGTGGACATACTCCGCTAAATCTAGCATCATCTGCTCATTTTCTTGCGCTTTTTCGCTACTCGCTTCCCAGAGTCAATCGTCAACAATGTGTGCTGCTCGGCCCATGATCAACAACCCCGTAACTACCACCTTGTACAAAAGATGAAGACTCCCAAGCAAGACCGGACGAGGTAAGGGAGGGAATTATCAGGGTGAAACGCCAGGCCATTACGATAATAAAGCACTGGGAAGGGGTCACGATAAGGATTGGGGATGGGACGGGAGGAAAGGAATGGTGCCCAATCACTTGGACGGTCAGGGATTGAACGCCGACCTGCATGAAGCGAGACCGTCGCTCTGCCGTCGAGCCCAAGTGGTTGAACAGAAAGGCGATTGTTAATTGGCACGCATAAATGGGCATGCGTATGCAACCTGTCCTTACATATATTGCACCCCAGTTTTGACGCTGTCGACCAACGCATCAAAATTCCGGTGATTAATGAAGTCAGCAGCACCGCGGGTTGACGTCTTCTCGCAATAATTATCATCGTCCTCAGTAAGGTTATTTAGATTTGAGTGCTTCTGGTGAGGCAAAACCTCTTCAAATTTGACACTTGTCAAACCATGAGAACGAATTGGAGTATGAGAGAATAAGGATGAAGCAGAGCCAGGGGAAGAGGCAAGAAGCAGAGCCAGGGGAAGAGGCAAGAAGCAGAGCCAGGGGGAAGAGGCAAGAAGCAGAGCCAGGGGGAAGAAGCAAGAAGCAGAGCCAGGGGAAGAGGCAAGAAGCAGAGCCAGGGGAAGAGGCAAGAAGCAGAGTCAGGGAAGAGGGAAGAAGCAGAGCCAGGGGGAAGAAGCAAGAAGCAGAGCCAGGGGGAAGAAGCAAGAAGCAGAGCCAGGGGAAGAGGCAAGAAGCAGAGCCAGGGGAAGAGGGAAGAAGCAGAGCCAGGGGAAGAGGGAAGAAGCAGAGCCAGGGGAAGAGGCAAGAAGCAGAGCCAGGGGAAGAGGCAAGAAGCAGAGCCAGGGAAGAGGGAAGAAGCAGAGCCAGGGGAAGAGGGAAGAAGCAGAGCCAGGGGAAGAGGGAAGAAGCAGAGCCAGGGGAAGAAGGCAAGAAGCAGAGCCAGGGGAAGAGGCAAGAAGCAGAGCCAGGGGGAAGAGGCAAGAAGCAGAGCCAGGGGAAGAGGCAAGAAGCAGAGCCAGGGAAAGAGGCAAGAAGCAGAGCCAGAGAAGAGAGCCCTAGCTGCAGCACCCGGACCAACAAGGGCGGGGGTAAGAGCGGGCTGGGGGACCTTACACTTCCTGTGTTTAGCGCGACTCGGGGCGTCTGTTTCCGCGGCGGCGCCACCATCGTCGGTTGAGTGCAGCGGTCAACTCTAGTATAGTTTGCCTTGCTCCAGCCCGCGTCTCTGTCGCTCTGCTGGGCGTGCTGGGAACCGCAGGGGCGGGAGAGACAGGCAGACAGGCAGGCAGGCATTCCGATAGAGAGAGACAGATAGGCGCATAGAGGCTTTGGACTTGTTACATTGCGTTTCTCTATAGAACCCCAACCAAACAGCAATGGTATGTTTATGAAACTCTATTTCCCGATCCACTTCTCTAGCTACACACCAATCATTATCCACTTTTCTAGCTATACACCAGTCATCATCCACTTCTCTAACTATTCACCAATCATTATCCACTTCTCTAGCTATTCACCAATCATTATCCACTTCTCTAGCAACACACCAATCACTATCCACTTCTCTAACTATTCACCAGTCATTATCCACTTCTCTAACTGTACACGAGGCTTCTCATAAACCAGCTGGGGAAGCAGTGAAAGCATCCGAGGTCGAAGTTCCCTTCCGGCCCTTCCGTACACACATTATAGCCGGATAA
>WNGS01163555.1:6036203-6043703 GCA_020271785.1 Procambarus virginalis
ATCCACAGTGAAGGGGCACATGGTCCACAGTGGTCCCAGTTCAGTGGTCCACAGTGGTCCACAGTGGGCCCACAATGATCTACAGTGGTCCATTATAAAGCAGATAAAAAGAGCCGAAGACATTACCCTTAACAAAATGAGTTGACGTTCTGTCCCATGAAGTGTTTTATCTGTGCTCAAGTTTATTTGGCTAACAAATCATGCGTTTTATAGACTGTAAGTCCTCCAGTCGGAGGTTCACTGTGGACCACTGTGGACCACTGTGGACCACTGTGGATCACTGTGGACCGCTGTGGACCACTGTGGACCACTGTGGACCAGTCTGAATCGTTGTAGACTAAGTGTACATTGTTCTGCTGTCTGCTTTGGATGGTGAACGTTGCCACTGAACTCATTTGAACCCCCTTCCTCCCTTGAAATGCTCTGAAACTCACTGTACCCATTTGAAACACATTGTACCCATCTGAACCAACGAACGCATCTGAAACCCAGTGAACCCGTCTGAAACCCACTGAGACCTTTTAAATCCCACAGAACCTATCTGAAATCCCATGAAATCATGCAAACCCCAATCTGAAGCCCATTTAAATCTGTCTCGTTTTTTAAGAAATTGAATGGATCTCTCTCTCTCTCTCTCTCTCTCTCTCTCTCTCTCTCTCTCTCTCTCTCTCTCTCTCTCTCTCTCTCTCTCTCTCTCTCTCTCTCTCCCTCTCTCTCTCCGATTATCATTAAATATAATGTCAGCCACATTTATTCTTGATAAGAGCATCAGCTGACTATCACTGTTTACTTTACTGGTGAAAAGTGTCTCCTGTTGTGTTAATGTCATATTGAGACATCATGCCAGGACAAAATAACAGATTTTAATTTAAGTTTGAGTGACTAAAACGTTCAGAAGAGACTTAAAAGATTTAGCAAAGAGCCGTCTTCACGCGTGTGATTGCAGGAAGGTAATTCAGGCCTCCTGAGGTCTTGAAGCGAAGGTTCATCTAGGTAGAAATAGCCTAAGCTACTCTATCCCTTTGAGATATATTTCTTTCTTGTCTCAATATACATACTTGAACTTGAACTTGAATCGGCAAGTCGGTATTCGTCCATCGTTTGACTGCTCGCAGCCTCCATTGTGGCAGATCTTGGCTTAGCACTACCTCATCCCACCCAAGAAATGGCAAAGGCTAGTTAAACCCCTAGAGGGGGGGGGGAAGCCTTCTTCTTGAGAGGATTTCGGGGCTTTAGTGTCCCCGCGGACCGGTCCTCGACCAGGCCTTCACCCCCAGGAAGCAGCCCGTGACAGCTGATTAACTCCCAGGTACCTATTACTGCTAGGTAACAGGGCCATCAGGGTGAAAGAAACTCTGCCCATCGTTTCTTTCCGGCGCCCGGGATCGAACCCGAGACCACAGGATCACGCATCTAGTGTTCTGTCCGCTCAGCCACCGGCGCCTTGTAAACAACTAACTTAAAGGATTCCCGTGTAGGACGGAGACGTTTGGGTATATTTCCTTACAACTGATGTTTCTTTTCACCGCTCTCGGATTAGTGAGCTGTTGTGGCCTGCATCCTGGGGAAATGTCATTCGTGTCTCTAGTTGGATCTCGAGAACCCTAACAGGCTTCTTGATCCGGACAATGGGAACCATAGGTTATTATAAAATAATAAAAAAAAATAAAAGTGCTAAGCCACTATGGCCAGTGTATTCACTTGGTCTGATCAGCAAAGGCCTTGTTTCTTGCAAGGTCGGCGATCGATTCCCGACGGTCCAAGAGGTTGATCACCGTCCTCGTATAATATACGAGGACGTATATTATTATATTTATATAATATATATAATGCGCCCATGGTAACGCATAATTTATTTAAGGAAATATATTGGGCAATCCGGTTATTTAAATTATCCACACAAAATCTATGAAAATGTAAACTAATAAAAATATATAATTAGTACATTAACTAGCCATAATGTAAGGAGAAAGCGCTAAGCAGTATGCCTTTACGGTGGTGACACACACACACACACACACACACAGGTACAAAACACGATCCGTTGTCGACTGGTCTTGTCCATGTTTGAAGAGTACCGTGAAGCCGGCGACGTTTTTATGATGGGCTGTGATATTATTTCAACCTCTTCAAGCGCAGGCTAAAGACACATTCGTTAATTTAAATGAACTGTGTATTTAAAATCCGTATTTATATTATTATTATTATTATTATTATTATTATTATTATTATTACTGTTAAATAATAAAGGTGCATGGTTTGATAGGCTGAAGTTAGGTTAGGTTAGATTAGGTTATGTCACCCCTTCCTCAGACCAAGTCCATTCCATCCAGCGGTCGACCACAAATACGCATTCATCAATTTTAACAAGCTGTTCATTCAAACCAGGAATTTTCTCATATATAAATTAATATTATTATATATTAGTATACTGTGCATATTTAGGCATTGGTTAGATTAGATGTTTAGGTTTTGGTAGCGATTATTAGTATTTGCATTACGTGGGTGAAGCATTTACAGCGTTGTGGTTCGAACAAAGGTCGTTCCGGAAGTGTTCGGGCGTCATCAGTTGTGAGTCGTTTGAAAATCGTTTTTCATTCGTAAACAGGAGGTTTGGCGGGTGTATGGAATGGACTTTGGCCTTTGTTTATGAGGACGAGCGGTATATGTAGGTGTGAAGCCTTTATGGAGGTGTGAATTAAACAGGAAGAGAGCGAAGCAGTGCTCGAAAAAGTTCGATCGTCATCAGTTGTGAGTCGCGTGTAGTTATCATTTGTGTGTTGTGCGTAAATCATTTTTTTTATTCATAAACATTCATTTAGCGGCTGGATTAACGAGCACTTGGCCTTTGTTTATGAGAATGGGCTGAAGAATAGTGTACGTTGCTCCACCCACGAGCGTGAGCACTTTGCGTTGGTGAGTTCCGGTGTGCTCAGTTTACGTGTTCAGTTTATGTGTTCGGATGGACGAGGTGAGCGTCCCGGCACGCTCGGAGCAGCTGTCTTGACTGTCTCAGCAAGGCCGCCGTGTTGACATGATGAGGGGTACCTCAACCCCGTCCACAAAGCGGTTCCGACCCGCTGCTCCGAACCGAGATGAAGCACTCGACAGAAGGGTTCAAAAGTCACGAAAAAAGCAGCCCGTCCTCCAAACAAAGACACAAAAGTGATTCCATGCACCCGCCAAACCCCTGTTTATGAATGAAAAACGGTTTACACACGACTCACAACTGATGACGACCAAACACTTCCGGAACAAGTGCTTCACTGACGAATTTTGTTCGATCCACAACGCTGTAAATGCTTCACCCACGTACTACAAATACAAATAATCGCCAACAGAACCTAAACANGTCAATCAACTGGTGTACAGATTCCCGAGCCTACTGGGCTCTATCATATCTAGACTTGAAACTGTGTATGGAGTCAGCCTCCACCACAACACTGCCTAAAGCATTCCATCCGTTAACTACTCTGACACTGAAAAAGTTCCTTCTAACGTCTCTGTGGCTCATGTGGGTACTCAGTTTCCACCTGTGTCCCCTTGTTCGCGTCCACCCAGTGTGTGTGTGTGTGTGTATGTGCGTGCGCGTTGGGCTTCGGCTCCTTGGTCCCGCCTCTCAACCGTCAATCTACTGGTGCCCAGATTCCTAAGCTTCTCGAGCTCTATCATATATACATTTGAAACTGAGTATGGAGTCTGCCTCCACCACATCACTTCCTAGTGCATTCCACTTACTAACCACTCTGACACTGAAAAAGTTCTTTCTAATGTCTCTGTGGCTCATTTTGGTACTCAGCTTCCAGGTGTGTGCCCTTGTGCGTGTACCACCCGTATTAAATAATCCCTCCTTGTCTACCCAGTCAATTCCTCTGATAATTTTCGTGTGTGTTCTCACCTAGTTGAGCACACACCTAGTGTATGTGTGTGCGTGCTGCGTGCGTTCGTGCGTACAGGTGTGTACTCATGTAATGTACCTGATGCTTGGCCCTAGATGTGCATATATGGCCAAGCATCAAGCCTATATTACAGACCTATATTACAGACATACGGACACTTGTGAGTCTCCGGCCTCCTCGTCACATATATTTACCATATTCGCTGTGATTTTAGGAATGAGATCTGCAGCAAAGATGCACAACACCGTCTACTCTTTGGCCCTTAAGTGCTCCCAAGTATCCTCTTCCAGTTATGGCGTTACTTATCGTTTGACCTCAGATGGTCGGCAAGCAGAGCGTCTCATTGGCCGTCTACTCAGTCGTTCTCCCTGAACAGGCTGAACAAGACCCGGTTGCAGACGATGAGTCACAATAACGTTGCTGAAGTATGTTGACTAGACCACACACTAGAAGGTGAAGGGACGACGACGTTTCGGTCCGTCCTGGACCATTCTCAAGTCAATTGTGAATGGTTCAGGACGAATCGAAACGTCGTCGTCCCTTCACCTTCTAGTGTGTGGTCTGGTCAACAAGACCAGGTTGTCACGCGTATATTTCCAATTACGTCATGGAAATTGTAAGTTACATCGGGTAAATGCAGGTAATTCGAGGTGGGTTATATGACTGTGACAAGTCTCGAGGGTTCTTCCAATGTCGGAACAGGACCGGAAGCCAGGGGCTAAGATTTATCAAGCATTAACGCGTCCACTTACGAAACCTGTCCATCTTTCCTCAACCATGGCAGCTTTGTTCACATTGCTTGTGAAGTTTCCAAGCTCGTGAACTGTTCAATAAAAGTAAACAAAGCCGTCATGGTTGTTTAAAGATATACAGGTTTTTTAATTGGATGCGTAAATGTCTTGTGAGTTCTGTTCCAGACTTTTCTGGTGATAACTTGATGGTCGAGAGGGACCGCAGGCCTCCACAGCCGCACTTATCCGCAGCTTACTGTGAATATATCTTTAGAAATTCAGGATTAATTTTAGTCCCTTCCGTCTCCTGGATTCCAGATAGTAACACAGCACCTTCCTTCCCGCAGACCGACGACGGCGACGCTGGTGGCGCTGCTGGTGCTGGCCGCCACTTGCTGTCGGAGCGTCGACGGCTTCTCCTTCGGCCGACTTTTCCCGGCCTCAAGACGTGGAGTGCGGGGGTCCCTCCTCAACAGCTTCTTCCCCAACACAGCCACGAAGAATGCTTTGAAGGAGGCGGTTAGGCAAGCCGCCGCGAAAGAGACGACGACGACGACTCCCGCCACCACCACCACTTCATTAGTAACGGTGACGACACCAGAGGTGAAGGTGAGGCCGGAGGGGTGGTGTGTGAAGGATGGTGAGCATGTTTATTATCTCTGCTGGCACTAACTGTGCTCTAGACTTGCGGGTGGATCCCGGCCTTAGGCATAGTGATGCGACCGTTAACTTAGTCATCGCTATGAGGGCTGGGTACTCACCTACCCGTACTCACCAAGTTGGGCTTGAGTGGGTTGAGCTTCGGCTCTTTGGTCCCGCCTCTCAACCGTCAATCTACTGGTGTACAAATTCCTGAGCTTCTCGAGTTCTATCACATCAACATTTAAAACTGTGCGTGGAGTCAGCCTCTAGCACATCACTTCCTAGTGCATTCCATCTGTTAACTACTCTGACATTGAAACAGTTCTTTCTAATGTCTCTGTGGCTCATTTGGGTACTAAGTTTCAACCTGTGTCCCATTGCGTACCACCCATGCTAAATTGTTTATCTATATCTGCTCCTGTCAATTCCTCTGAGAATTTTATAGGTGGTGATCATGTCTCCCCTAACTCTTCTGTCTTCCAGTGTCGTGAGGTTCAGTTTCAGCAGTCTTTCCTCGTAGCTCATACCCCTCCGCTCGGGGACTAGCCTGGTGGCATACCTCTGAACCTTTTTTAACTTCGTTTTGTGTTTGACTAGATACGGACTCCACACCAGAGCCGCATTGGTCTGACATATGAGGTATACAAGGTTCTGAATGATTCCTTACACAAGTTTCTGAAGGCAGTTCTTATGTTTGTAGCCTTGCATACGCCGCTGATGATATCCTTTTGATATGAGCTTCAGGCAACAGGTCTGGCGTGATATCAAACCCCAGATCTTTCTCTCTTACTGATTCCTGAAGAATTTCAACTCCCAACTGGTACCTTGTGTTTAGCCTCCTGCTCCCTACACCTATCTTAATCACTTTACACTAGCACGAGTTGAACTCTAGTAGCCATTTGTTGAACCATTCCTTCCGTCTGTCGGTGAATGTTTCTGTACTCACCTAGTTGTACTCAGTTGTGCTTGCGGGGGATGAACTTTGGCTCTTTGGTCCCTCCTCTCAACTATCAATCAATTGGTGCACAGATTCTTGAGCCTATTGGGCTCTTATCATATCTACATTTGAACCTGTGTATGGAGTCTGCCTCCACCACATCACTGCCTAATGCATTCCACCTGTTAACTACTCTGACACTGAAAAAAGTTCTTTCTAACGTCCCTGTGACTTATTTGGGTGCTCAGTTTCCATCTGTGTCCCCTTATTCGCGTACCACCCGTGTTAAACATTTACCCTGTCAATTTATCTGAGAATTTTGTAGGTAGTGATTATGTCTCCCCTTACTCTTCTGTCTTCCAGTGTCGTGAGGTGCATTTCACGCAGCCTTTCCTCGTAACTCATGCGTCTTAGTTCTGGGACTAGCCTAGTGACATACCTCTCAACATTTTCCAGCTTCGTCTTGGGCTTGACAAGATACGGGTTCCATGCTGGGCCGCATACTCCAGGATTGATCGTACATATGTGGTATAGAAGGTTCTGAATGATTCCTTACACAGGTTCCTGAAGGCAGTTCTGATGTTAGCCAGCCTTGCAGACGCCACCGATGTTTTTCTTTTCATGTGGGCTTCAGGAGAAAGGTTTGGTGTGATATGAACTCCCAAATCTTTCTCTCTGTCCGTTTTCGTGAAGGATTCCATCTCCCATTCGGTATCCTGTGTCTGGCCTCCTGTTTTCACCGCCTAGTTTCATTACCTTATATTTACTCGGGTTGAACTTTAGTAGCCATTTGTTGGGCCATTCATTCAGTTTGTCTAAGTCATCCTGAAGCCTCATCCTCTCTTCCTCTGTCTTAATCCTACTCATAGTTTGTGAATCATCAGCAAACAATAAGAGGAACGATTCTACACCTTCTGGGAGATAATTTCAGAAATTTCATATATCAGAAATATTATCGGTCCAAAGACTGAACCCTGCGGAACTCCACTGGTGACGCCTCACCAATCTGAGACCTCACCCCTCACAGCGACTCGCTGTCTTCTGTTGCTTAGGTACTCCCTTGTCCAATGGAGTACCTTCCCTTTCACTCCTGCGTGCATCTCCAGCTTATGCACTAGCCTCTTGTGTGGTACTGTGTCAAAGGCTTTCTGGCAATCTAAAATTATGCGTTCTGCCCACCCCTCTCTTTCTTGCCTGATTTTTGTTTCCTGGTCGTAGAATTTAATTAATCCTGTGAGGCAGGACTTGCCGTCCCTGAACCCATGCTGATGTTATGTTCCAAAGTTCTTTC
>WNGS01163555.1:6046203-6050818 GCA_020271785.1 Procambarus virginalis
TCAGTAATTTCCCCAGACGACGTAAAGTTGATAAGCAATGAAAAAATTGTGTCATAATTCAAATTTCGTAAATTTTTAGTAGTTATTCAAAATACTCCATAATCAGTGCTAAAACAAAAAACAAATTACTAAGCTAAAAAATTGGGTACAAAAATGTAAATAAAATATCAAAAGTTTATATAAATTAATTCCACTTGAGAAGACCAATGTAAAAAACTTGATATAAAGATGTAAAAGACCTAACACCCCCTTTGCACGACACGATATTAAGGTGTAAACAACGGAACCGAGGAGTTGATCCGCTCGGGGTCTCATTTGACCAACATGAATCGAATCCAAAACGTTTTAAGGTCTCGTCTAAGGGAGGTGGAAGTCAGTAGAGTGACGTCTCTGAGTGTGAGGGGGTGACTCCAGGCTTCAGAGTGATCACGCTGTTACGGTGGACGCAGCTGGCCTATGGTAGTGGAGGGACAAACCTGCACGGTAGGAGATATGTTCATAGATATGTTCAACCCGTATGTTCACAGATGTGTAGGTTAAGGTATTGTGAGGCGTTCCACACGTGCCGAACATAGCAGCTCGAAGTATATTTAGAAGTATAGACTACACTTCTAATGTAGTGTAGTCTGGTACAATTTTCTTCGTGTAGTCTGGTACAAAAGTCTTCGTGAATCTGGCTCCTGGTCTGAGGTGAACGCGGTAAAACTTTTATTTTAGATTCAGCTACTGGGAACAAAAGTGCCAAGTAGCACGGGCTATGGTGAGCCCGCGCGGTAAAAGATCGCTATGTTTTTAATAGGTTTCAGTAATACTGATGATGGAGTATTACCTCTAAAAAGTATATTCTTTTGTAAAAGGGAAAAAGAATCGATTAATATGCTCATCTTTTCGCTTGCACTAATGTTTCTCATCAAAGTTTCTAAAAGGAAAATCTATTTCTAAAATAAATCAACAAAGGTTTACAAAAAACCTTAATAGTTAATCTTATAGAAAAAAATCTTACATAGGGTATTGTTTTAGATTTTTTGTTATTAAGACCAGACTGAATCATTTATGTATTTCGATATTTTTATCTTTATTGTATTGCAATTATGATAATTATGAAATGAAACGAAGATAGATAATTTCTAGAGTTAATATATTCAAGAGCGCATCGCACTGAAGTATATTATTATTGTTGCATATCATTAGAATTAGTCCATTCTTAACACCAGTGCTTCGGTGACGACCTAATGGCGTCACTGTTCTGGTGTGAATATGACGTCACTGTTCTGGTGTGTATATGACGTCACTGTTCTGGTGTGTATATGACGTCACTGTCTTCGTTAAACCCCTTTCATTACTGTTGCTCATTGTGTAATTGTGACGCATTTGTTACGTCACCGTGTTTGTTAGCCCTTTTGTGGTACTGTGGTGCATTTAAAAATATCCCTGTTTTCGTATACCTGTGACACAGCTAACTCGAGTAGCCATGACGTCATTGTCCTGATGTCTCTTAACTTGCTCGATTCATGGCGTAGCATAACGCCACTGTTCTGATGTCACAAGCTTGCTAGATACGTGACGTATCCATGACCTCATCTCCCTAATGAGTCAAAGACAGTCAGAAACCGTGACACACTCAGAGTGTGTTATCGTGTCAACTGTTGAATTAGCTGTAGTCATCATTAAGCTGCTGGCCTCAGAATAACTAAGTGGGTCTAAGGCGTGTGCTTACGAGTACCCAGTGTGCAGGTTCGAATCCTCTTCATGGCTCCGTCTGATTTTCTCCTTTTTTTTACATATTTAGAACAGTTATTATATGCCATTTTGGGTGACTTTTATTTGTGTAGTGTTTCTGTGTTATAATGATATAATAGTTGACTGTCTATTTGTATGTTTTAATCTGTCTATTTCTATTTCTCAACCATTTTTTTTCTTACTGTAATTAAAGAACCTTTTTTTTTAATTTAGATTATCACACACCTCTCAGTTGGCCTCCACAATTGCTTAGTGTATTTGGCCTCCAGTTATTGCTTAGTGTATTTAAATGTGTAACTTTCCTTGCATAGTCCTGAACCTTGAGGAGGTGTGGAAGTGCATGGACATTATATGATGCTCAAGGTGACCTTTTTTTTGGAGGGGGGTTATTATGAAGCACTTTGACTTACTTAGGTTGAACAAAACCGGGTTTGACGTGGTCTGGACAAATTAAAGTTTTGCGTAGCCAGGACAAAACAGAGAGAGAAGAGACTCACTCAGAGAGGAGGAACAAGAGAAGCTCTTGTTGACCAGACCACACACTAGAAGTTGAAGGGACGACGACGTTTCGGTCCGTCCTGGACCATTCTCAAGTCGCTTGTGCGACTTGAGTATGTCTGGTCAACATACTTCAGCCACGTTATTGTGACTCTTCGCCTGCAAGAGAAGCTCTTTCTTGTCTGTACTCCTAATTTTGTTGTAACCTTTATCGATTATTAACCCGAGTTACAAAAAGTTATTTAGTCCAAACAAGTCTTGAAAAGAGTGTGTCTTCAAGGTTTACTTATATATTACAATGACATTGAGAGATGTCTAAATTATTTTGCAAAGACTAATGATTTATTTAAATGTATTTCCAATGTTTATGAAAGCACTAAAGCTAGTTTGTTTAATTGTTTAATTTTTTACCATTTTTTTCGGCATTGCATAGGCCTGTGTTTTCCTTCGATAGTTCTCCAAATGTTTCGACTTGCCCACAGTAATTCGTATGATATATGATTACGCCAGCGTTTGCAAGATCTAGATTATTGAACGCTAATAGTTCATAAAATCATTAGTGTTATTGCTGAATATTCCTTAATTAAATTTGTTCAACAATTTATCTCGATAATTCAAAAATGTTTTACAAGGACCTGTTCTCAAAATTTATGATAATTTTTTTTAAATAAAATGGAAAACTTTCTACACAAAATTGTTAAATGCAATGCAGAATTTTCAGTTTTGTTTTTGCATGAACCAGTCAGCTGGTTTATATAAACTTACACAAGACATTTATACAAAGCTCAACTTGGTGGTGCTTCAATAATCCACACGATCAACCAGCCTTTGATATAATTAAGTTTGAATACTGCTCGGTCATTTAATCGATTATCTCATTCGCGTTAGGTAAATTTACCCTTTTAGTTCATGAAATAATCATATTTTTTATAAACATATAATACTTATAAAGTCAAAGAAAAAGATAAATGATCTTAATATATTATTTACTGGGAATAAAATTTAACATTAATATTTAAATATTTGAAGTACTTAAAATATATAGTTCTGACTTCGCTGTAAGATAGGACTGAATTTTATTTATTATCAGATTTTGTATGTTGCCATACACTGAATTTCTCGCTTGTGCCTCCTGTGTGCTTTGCGTTTTATGAAGAAGTGTAACAAGTGCTTCTGTGTGCTTGCCGAATATATTTATTAATCTTGTCATAAACATTTCAGCCCCTCTATGCTGTTACGTCTATTTCAGACGCTCCCCCTGCTGTTATTGCCATTATTAATGTTATGTTTAATATATTTGTAAATATTTGTGTTGTTATTATTTAGTGACGTAGAGAGTATGCTTTTTTGTTTTTTTTACAGTGTTTATTTATTCTAATGTTCTCTCTTTTTCTCTGGTATTATATATAGTTTTCTCTCGTATTCATTCTACTCTCGCTATTAACCTTTTTCTTTTTGTCTCTTTTCTCTTTCGTCTCACTTTTTCTTTTGTCTTCTCTCGTGTCTTTGAGTTTCTGTCGTGTTCAGTTGGACCCCAAATGTGAGGATTTAATAAAATACATTGAGTATATTGTTAATTTTTTTCCTTTTAATGGATTATCCTTCTGCATAATGCTAAGGGATATTTCCGTGTTTAATATTAGCTACAGATGTTTGTGTTGAACCGTTACATTGTTTGAAATGTTGCTTTTATTTGCTCTCGTTCTTTTGCGCATGTTGCCTTTGTGCACATTCTCTTGAGCATATTGCTATACCTATGTTTTTTTACGCATGTTGCCTGCAGTTTATAGACTACCAAGCACTTTTAACTCTGGTTCGCATGTAAATTACTATATACAATCTTGAGAAGCGGGTATGAATAACCGGAGGGGCACATAAATGGGGGAGAGTACCTAACAGACCGAACACAGTCATATTAAAGATATGAGTGATAAGTCGGATTGGCACAGAATGACCTCTAAGGATCGGTCTGAGGACCCATGCTATTTCACATTTATTGCGAGTGATACAATTGTAACGAGAAAACTCCGAAGACGACAAGATTGTCAAGTACTCCAAGAAAGGTCAGAGTGCACAGTTGGTACTAGAAAGGGTTACTGTAAAATAATACCACCAAGTATAGGTACAAGGAAACTGAGGAGGGTTGACCATGAGGACGATACACATTGGAGACGATCATGGCCAAGAAACAAATAAACGAAAAGATCCAGGAATAGACATAACACCAAGGCTTACCTCAGAGGCAAAAACTTCGCAGGATATTTTTTTTTTTAATGTAAGAGTTGCTAAAAAATCAATACATTTTGACTAGACGAGGAGGATATGAAAGCCTGTTCCATCTACAGTATAAAAAATGATGCAAAACACACACACACAA
>WNGS01163555.1:6056443-6089657 GCA_020271785.1 Procambarus virginalis
TGTGTGTGTGTGTGTTTGTGTGTGTGTGTGTGTGTGTGTGTGTGTGTGTGTGGTGTGTGTGTGTGTGTGTGTGTGGTGTGTACTCATCTATTTGTACTCACCTATTTGTGCTTGCGGGGGTTGAGCTTTGGCTCTTTGGTCCCGCCTCTCAACTGTCAATCAACTGGTGTACAGATTCCCGAGCCTACTGGGCTCTATCATATCTAGACTTGAAACTGTGTATGGAGTCAGCCTCCACCACATCACTGCCTAAGCATTCCATCCGTTAACTACTCTGACACTGAAAAAGTTCCTTCTAACGTCCTGTGGCTCATGTGGGTACTCAGTTTCCACCTGTGTCCCCTTGTTCGCGTCCACCCAGTGTGTGTGTTGTGTGTGTATTGTGCGTGCGCGTTGGGCTTCGGCTCCTTGGTCCCGCCTCTCAACCGTCAATCTACTGGTGCCCAGATTCCTAAGCTTCTCGAGCTCTATCATATATACATTTGAAACTGAGTATGGAGTCTGCCTCCACCACATCACTTCCTAGTGCATTCCACTTACTAACCACTCTGACACTGAAAAAGTTCTTTCTAATGTCCCTGTGGCTCATTTGGGTACTCAGCTTCCACCTGTGTGCCCTTGTGCGTGTACCACCCGTATTAAATAATCCCTCCTAGTCTACCAGTCAATTCCTCTGAGAATTTTCGTGTGTGTTCTCACCTAGTTGAGCACACACCTAGTGTGTGTGTGTGTGCGTGCTGCGTGCGTTCGTGCGTACAGGTGTGTACTCATGTAATGTACCTGATGCTTGGCCCTAGATGTGCATATATGGCCAAGCATCAAGCATAAACCTATGTTACAGACATACGGACACTTGTGAGTCTCCGGCCTCCTCATCACATATATTTACCATATTCGGTGTGATTTTAGGAATGAGATCTGCAGCAAAGACGCACAACACCGTCTATTCTTTGGCCCTTAAGTGCTCCCAAGTAACCTCTTCCAGTTATGGCGTTACTTATCGTTTGACCTCAGATGGGTCGGCAAGCAGAGCGTCTCATTGGCCGTCTACTCAGTCGTTCTCCCTGAACAGGCTGAACAAGACCCGGTTGTCACGCGTATATTTCCAATTACGTCATGGAAATTGTAAGTTACATCGGGTTAATGCAGGTAATTCGAGGTGGGTTATAAGACTGTGACAAGTTTCGAGGGTTCTTCCAATGTCGGAACAGGACCGGGAGCCAGGGGCTAAGATTTATCAAGCATTAACGCGTCCACTTATGAAACCTGTCCATCTTTCCTCAACCATGGCAGCTTTGTTCACATTGCTTGTGAAGTTTCCAAGCTCGTGAACTGTTCAATAAAAGTAAACAAAGCCGTCATGGTTGTTAAAAGATATACTGGTCCCGTAAGTGGATGCGTAAATGTCTTGTGAATTCTGTTCCAGACTTTTCTGGGGATAACTTGATGATCGAGGGGGACCGCAGGCCACCACAGCCGCTCTTATCCGCAGCTTACTGTAAATATATCTTTAGAAATTCAGGATTAATTTTAGTCCCTTCCGTCTCCTGGATTCCAGATAGTAACACAGCACCTTCCTTCCCGCAGACCGACGACGGCGACTCTGGTGGCGCTGCTGGTGCTGGCCGCCACTTGCTGTCGGAGCGTCGACGGCTTCTCCTTCGGCCGACTTTTCCCGGCCTCAAGACGTGGAGTGCGGGGGTCCCTCCTCAACAGCTTCTTCCCCAACACAGCCACGAAGAATGCTTTGAAGGAGGCGGTTAGGCAAGCCGCCGCGAAAGAGACGACGACGACGACTCCCGCCACCACCACCACTTCATTAGTAACGGTGACGACACCAGAGGTGAAGGTGAGGCCGGAGGGGTGGTGTGTGAAGGATGGTGAGCATGTTTATTATCTCTGCTGGCACTAACTGTGCTCCAGACTTGCGGGTGGATCCCGGCCTTAGGCATAGTGATGCGACCGTTAACTTATTCAGCGCTATGAGGGCTGGGTACTCACCGACCCATACTCACCAAGTTGGGCTTGATTGGGTTGAGCTTCGGCTCTTTGGTCCCGCCTCTCAACCGTCAATCTACTTGTGAACAAATTCCTGAGCTTCTCGAGTTCTATCATATCTACATTTAAAACTGTGTATGGAGTCAGCCTCCACCACATCACTTCCTAGTGCATTCCATCTGTTAACTACTCTGACATCGAAACAGTTCTTTCTAATGTCTCTGTGACTCATTTGGGTACTAAGTTTCAACCTGTGTCCCCTTGTTTGCGTACCACCCATGCTAAATTGTTTATCTATATCTGCCCCTTTCAATTCCTCTGAGAATTTTATAGGTGGTGATCATGCCTCCCCTAACTCTTCTGTCTTCCATTGTCGTGAGGTTCAGTTCCAGCAGTCTTTCCTCGTAGCTCATACCCCTCCGCTCGGGGACTAGCCTGGTGGCATACCTCTGAACCTTTTTTAACTTCGTTTTGTGTTTGACTAGATACGGACTCCACACCAGAGCCGCATTGGTCTGACATATGAGGTATACAAGGTTCTGAATGATTCCTTACACAAGTTTCTGAAGGCAGTCTTATGTTTGTAGCCTTGCATACGCCGCTGATGATATCCTTTTGATATGAGCTTCAGGCAACAGGTCTGGCGTGATATCAAACTCCAGATCTTTCTCTCTTCCTGAATCCTGAAGGATTTCAACTCCCAACTGGTACCTTGTGTTTAACCTCCTGCTCCCTACACCTATCTTAATCACTTTACACTAGCACGAGTTGAACTCTAGTAGCCATTTGTTGAACCATTTCTTCCCCTCCGTCTGTGAATGTTTCTGTACTCACCTAGTTGTACTCACTTAGTTGTGCTGGCGGGGGTTGAGCTTTGGCTCTTTGGTCCCGCCCTCTCAACTGTCAATCAACTGGTGTACAGATTCTTGAGCCTACTGGGCTCTTATCATATCTACATTTGAACTTGTGTATGGAGTCTGCCTCCACCACATCACTGCCTAATGCATTCCACCTGTTAACTACTCTGACACTGAAAAAAGTTCTTTTAACGTCCCTGTGGCTTATTTGGGTACTCAGTATCAATCTGTGTCCCCTTGTTCGCGTACCACCCGTGTTAAACAGTTTATCCTTATCTATCCTGTCAATTTATCTGAGAATTTTGTAGGTAGTGATCATGTCTCCCCTTACTCTTCTGTCTTCCAGTGTCGTGAGGTGCATTTCACGCAACCTTTCCTCGTAACTCATGCGTATTAGTTCTGGGACTAGCCAGTGGCATAACTCTGAACTTTTTCCAGCTTCGTCTTGTGCTTGACAAGGTACAGGCTCCATGCTGGGGCCGCATACTCCAGGATTGGTCGTACATATGTGGTATACAAGGTTCTGAATGATTCCTTACACAGGTTCCTGAAGGCAGTTCTGATGTTAGCCAGCCTTGCATACTCCACCGATTTTGTTCTTTTTATGTGGGCTTCGGGAGACAGGTTTGGTGTGATATGAACTCCCAGATCTTTCTCTCTGTCCGTTTTGTGAAGGATTTCATCTCCCATTTGCTATCCTGTGTCTGGCCTCCTGTTTTCACCGCCTAATTTCATTACCTCATATTTGCTCGGGTTGAACTTTAGTAGCTATTTGTTGGGCCATTCATTCAGTTTGTCTAAGTCATCCTGAAACCTCATACTCTCTTCCTCTGTCTTAATCCTCCTCAAAGTTTGTGAATCATCAGCAAACAATGAGAGGAACGATTCTACACTTTCTGGAAGATAATTTCAGAAATTTCATATATCAGAAACAGTATCGGTCCAAAGACTGAGCCCTGCGGAACTCCATTGGTGACGCCTCACCAATCTGATACCTCACCCTCACAGCGACTCGCTGTCTTCTGTTGCTTAGGTACTCCCTTCTCCAATGGAGTACCTTCCCTTTCACGCCTGCGTGCATCTCCAGCTTATGCACTAGCCTCTTGTGTGGTACTGTGTCAAAGGCTTTCTGGCAATCTAAAATTATGCAGTTAGCCCACCCCTCTCTTTCTTGCCTGGTTTTTGTTTCCTGGTCGTAGAATTCAATTAATCCTGTGAGGCAGGACTTGCCATACCTGAACCCATGCTGATGTTATGTTCCAAAGTTCTTTCTCTCCAGATGTTCCATTAGCTTTTTTCGTACAATCTTCTCCATCAACTTGCATGACATGCAAGTTAGGGACACTGGTCCCTAACAGTGTCTCCTGTCTATCCCATTTCTTGTGTATCGGGGCTACATTAGCGGTTTTCCAAATTTTTGGCTATTCCCCTGTGTGTTTGTGTCTGTGTGTGTGTGTTTGATTGTATTTACTGAGTGTGTGTGTGTCATTTCTAGGGATTGATCTAATGTAGTTGGGTTATTAGTGGGGGACGGAGAGCGGGAGGAGGCGGTGTACATAGTTTAAAAATCATTATTAGTACATATAAATCAACTATAATTGAGCTAATCCATCATCACGTATTCATCACTAATCCTTCAGCACTGCTGCTACCATTCAGATGAAGAAAGAGTTCGTAGGTAATGTTTGGATATGTTTGTTTGCTAAGATTTCTTGTAAAAGACCAACTCGTACTTATATTAACAATGAAATGTGCCAAAGCCAACCAAAAATATTTTCCTAACATTAATTTGGGTTTTTAATTAAAATTTAAAATATACATAAATTGCAGTGCAGATTACCTTTGATTTTCATATACGATATAAAAAATAATGCACACACAAGAAAGCCCATGCACGCGCGCGCGCACACACACACACACACACACACACACACACACACACACACACACACACACACACACACACACACACACACACACACACACACAAACAAGATCTATCCATCTTTCCCTGTTAAATCCAACTACTAACAAGCCTCTTCTCTCCCCCAAATCACCACCAGAAATCATCGCATCCAGTCACCAACTCTCCCATCTACTACATCCGTCTACCTCCCTCTCCCTACGTCTACATGCCTGGACTCGGCTACGTCTCTCCGAACAACAATCAATTTAACTTCGTTCGTCCAGACGTCGATTTCATCAACAACGGCAAACCCTCAAACATCTTTCACTTCAAGGCCCCAACAACCACAACCAAAGCAGCTCCAACCACTGTATCTACCACCACAGCCGCTCCGACCACCACAACTACCACTGCTACTACGACCACTTCGCCGCCTTCGGCGACGACAAAGCCTCCAAAGCCCTCCCCGATGAAGAAGCCAAGCCCAATCACGTGGCTTCCTGGTCCCTGGTTCTTCAATGGACGACCCAGCAACTTATTCATCTTCAGGTCCCCCTACAACCCGACCCACTTCGATAAGCTGCACCAGACCTACAACAAGCCAGGTATCTACCTCAAGTAGACCTGCGGCCCTCTTAATGAACGCAGGCCATCTCGTGGGAGATGTAAACAGCCACTAGGAAGGCATTCACTTGCTTCACTGGTGTAAGCAATCTCTTGGTGCGTTTAGGAATGTCTGTGTTTGGACAAAGATACTCATTGGGAATATGTAAAGCTCTTTTATTGATGTAAAGAGGCACCTTAGTAGATGTAGACAGTTTACAATTTCTTTGGTAACTATCAACAATTTTCTCCAAGTATTTTTGAGTTTTCTGTTACTTCCATGACGCAGCCCTTTAGTAGATGTCAACATTAAGCATAATTGCTAGTTGACGGAGAAGCGATTAAAACTATCAGATGAAAGAACTGCGATATGTATCTCATAAAAAGCTTCAGTATACTTTAAGTATACTTCCTAAAGTATACTTGAATCCTTTGGTCGGTGATTTCAATCTTATATAAAGTTACAAATGATAATCTAAGGTAACCTTTGTTATCTGTAAAGTTAATGTGTGAGAATTTCAATATTTGCAGAGAATTCAATATTGTGAACTGGGAAAATAATCGACTGACACTTTTTTCTATATAGAAATAATATAGAGATAATATAGTATATCGTAAATCCATGAAATCTACGCAAAGTCACTCTAAGGGTTTTGAAATATAAATGCTCGTAGAGTGAACACTCAAACTACTCGAGAAATATTATACAGTGATGAATCTCTTTGAAAATGTATTTGATAATGCTCAAATCTCATAGAATGCTATTTATGTGTAGTTTAGACTTTCCGAAACATAATATATAACTGTATATTTATACGTACATGTGAGCGAGTCGCTGACTGGGTAATCACGATTTTAATATATTTGATGAAGCTGTTTTGAAATAGATTTATATGCCTCGTCATTCGGATCCAATTAAATAAATATCTTATAATGTGATAATTAATATTAAATTATTTTTCAGTAATTTCCCCAGACGACGTAAAGTTGATAAGCAATGAAAAAATTGTGTCATAATTCAAATTTCGTAAATTTTTAATAATTATTCAAAATACTCCATAATCAGTGCTAAAACAAAAACAAATTACTAAGCTAAAAAATTGGGTACAAAAATGTAAATAAAATATCAAAAGTTTATATAAATTAATTCCACTTGAGAAGACCAATGTAAAAAACTTGATATAAAGATGTAAAAGACCTAACACCCCCTTTGCACGACACGATATTAAGGTGTAAACAACGGAACCGAGGAGTTGATCCACTCGGGGTCTCATTTGACCAACATGAATCGAATCCAAAACGTTTTAAGGTCTCGTCTAAGGGAGGTGGAAGTCAGTAGAGTGACGTCTCTGAGTGTGAGGGGGTGACTCCAGGCTTCAGAGTGATCACGCTGTTACGGTGGACGCAGCTGGCCTATGGTAGTGGAGGGACACACCTGCACGGTAGGAGATATGTTCATAGATATGTTCAACCCGTATGTTCACAGATGTGTAGGTTAAGGTATTGTGAGGCGTTCCACACGTACCGAACATAGCAGCTCGAAGTATATTTAGAAGTATAGACTACACTTCTAATGTAGTGTAGTCTGGTACAATTTTCTTCGTGTAGTCTGGTACAAAAGTCTTCGTGAATCTGGCTCCTGGTCTGAGGTGAACGCGGTAAAACTTTTATTTTAGATTCAGCTACTGGGAACAAAAGTGCCAAGTAGCACGGGCTATGGTGAGCCCGCGCGGTAAAAGATCGCTATGTTTTTAATAGGTTTCAGTAATACTGATGATGGAGTATTACCTCTAAAAAGTATATTCTTTTGTAAAAGGGAAACAGAATCGATTAATATGCTCATCTTTTCGCTTGCACTAATGTTTCTCATCAAAATTTCTAAAAGGAAAATCTATTTCTAAAATAAATGAACAAAGGTTTACAAAAAACCTTAATAGTTAATCTTATAGAAAAAAATCTTACATAGGGTATTGTTTTAGATTTTTTGTTATTAAGACCAGACTGAATCATTTATGTATTTCGATATTTTTATCTTTATTGTATTGCAATTATGATAATTATGAAATGAAACGAAGAGAGATAATTTCTAGAGTTAATATATTCAAGAGCGCATCGCACTGAAGTATATTATTATTGTTGCATATCATTAGAATTAGTCCATTCTTAACACCAGTGCTTCGGTGACGACCTAATGGCGTCACTGTTCTGGTGTGAATATGACGTCACTGTTCTGGTGTGTATATGACGTCACTGTTCTGGTGTGTATATGACGTCACTGTTCTGGTGTGTATATGACGTCACTGTTCTGGTGTGTATATGACGTCACTGTCTTCGTTAAACCCCTTTCATTACTGTTGCTCATTGTGTAATTGTGACGCATTTGTTACGTCACCGTGTTTGTTAGCCCTTTTGTGGTACTGTGGTGCATTTATAAAAATCCCTGTTTTCGTATACCTGTGACACAGCTAACTCGAGTAGCCATGACGTCATTGTCCTGATGTCTCTTAACTTGCTCGATTCATGGCGTAGCATAACGCCACTGTTCTGATGTCACAAGCTTGCTAGATACGTGACGTATCCATGACCTCATCTCCCTAATGAGTCAAAGACAGTCAAAAACCGTGACACACTCAGAGTGTGTTATCGTGTCAACTGTTGAATTAGTTGTAGTCATCATTAAGCTGCTGGCCTCAGAATAACTAAGTGGGTCTAAGGCGTGTGCTTACGAGTACCCAGTGTGCAGGTTCGAATCCTCTTCATGGCTCCGTCTGATTTTCTCCTTTTTTTTACATATTTAGAACAGTTATTATATGCCATTTTGGGTGACTTTTATTTGTGTAGTGTTTCTGTGTTATAATGATATAATAGTTGACTGTCTATTTGTATGTTTTAATCTGTCTATTTCTATTTCTCAACCATTTTTTTTCTTACTGTAATTAAAGAACCTTTTTTTTTAATTTAGATTATCACACACCTCTCAGTTGGCCTCCACAATTGCTTAGTGTATTTGGCCTCCAGTTATTGCTTAGTGTATTTAAATGTGTAACTTTCCTTGCATAGTCCTGAACCTTGAGGAGGTGTGGAAGTGCATGGACATTATATGATGCTCAAGGTGACCTTTTTTTGGAGGGGGGTTATTATGAAGCACTTTGACTTACTTAGGTTGAACAAAACCGGGTTTGACGTGGTCTGGACAAATTAAAGTTTTGCGTAGCCGGGACAAAACAGAGAGAGAAGAGACTCGCTCAGAGAGGAGGAACAAGAGAAGCTCTTTCTTGTCTGTACTCCTAATTTTGTTGTAACCTTTATCGATTATTAACCCGAGTTACAAAAAGTTATTTAGGCCAAACAAGTCTTGAAAAGAGTGTGTCTTCAAGGTTTACTTATATATTACAATGACATTGAGAGATGTCTAAATTATTTTGCAAAGACTAATGATTTATTTAAATGTATTTCCAATGTTTATAAAAGCACTAAAGCTAGTTTGTTTAATTGTTTAATTTTTTTGCCATTTTTTTCGGCATTGCATAGGCCTGTGTTTTCCTTCGATAGTTCTCCAAATGTTTCGACTTGCCCACAGTAATTCGTATGATATATGATTACGCCAGCGTTTGCAAGATCTAGATTGTTGAACGCTAATAGTTCATAAAATCATTAGTTTTATTGCTGAATATTCCTTAATTAAATTTGTTCAACAATTTATCTCGATAATTCAAAAATGTTTTACAAGGACCTGTTCTCAAAATTTATGATAATTTTTTTTAAATAAAATGGAAAACTTTCTACACAAAATTGTTAAATGCAATGCAGAATTTTCAGTTTTGTTTTTGCATGAACCAGTCAGCTGGTTTATATAAACTTACACAAGACATTTATACAAAGCTCAACTTGGTGGTGCTTCAATAATCCACACGATCAACCAGCCTTTGATATAATTAAGTTTGAATACTGCTCGGTCATTTAATCGATTATCTCATTCGCGTTAGGTAAATTTACCCTTTTAGTTCATGAAATAATCATATTTTTTATAAACATATAATACTTATAAAGTCAAAGAAAAAGATAAATGATCTTAATATATTATTTACTGGGAATAAAATTTAACATTAATATTTAAATATTTGAAGTACTTAAAATATATAGTTCTGACTTCGCTGTAAGATAGGACTGAATTTTATTTATTATCAGATTTTGTATGTTGCCATACACTGAATTTCTCGCTTGTGCCTCCTGTGTGCTTTGCGTTTTATGAAGAAGTGTAACAAGTGCTTCTGTGTGCTTGCCGAATATATTTATTAATCTTGTCATAAACATTTCAGCCCCTCTATGCTGTTACGTCTATTTCAGACGCTCCCCCTGCTGTTATTGCCATTATTAAAAATGTTATGTTTAATATATTTGTAAATATTTGTGTTGTTATTATTTAGTGACGTAGAGAGTATGCTTTTTTGTTTGTTTTACAGTGTTTATTTATTCTAATGTTCTCTCTTTTTCTCTGGTATTATATATAGTTTTCTCTCGTATTCATTCTACTCTCGCTATTAACCTTTTTCTTTTTGTCTCTTTTCTCTTTCGTCTCACTTTTTCTTTTGTCTTCTCTCGTGTCTTTGAGTTTCTGTCGTGTTCAGTTGGACCCCAAATGTGAGGATTTAATAAAATACATTGAGTATATTGTTAATTTTTTTCCTTTTAATGGATTATCCTTCTGCATAATGCTAAGGGATATTTCCGTGTTTAATATTAGCTACAGATGTTGTGTTGAACCGTTACATGTTGTTTGAAATGTTGCTTTTATGTTGCTCTCGTTCTTTTGCGCATGTTGCCTTTGTGCACATTCTCTTGAGCATATTGCTATACCTATGTTGTTTTACGCATGTTGCCTGCAGTTTTATAGACTACCAAGCACTTTTAACTCTGGTTCGCATGTAAATTACTATATACAATCTTGAGAAGCGGGTATGAATAACCGGAGGGGCACATAAATGGGGGAGAGTACCTAACAGACCGAACACAGTCATATTAAGATATGAGTGATAAGTCGGATTGGCACAGAATGACCTCTAAGGATCGGTCTGAGGACCCATGCTATTTCACATTTATTGCGAGTGATACAATTGTAACGAGAAAACTCCGAAGACGACAAGATTGTCAAGTACTCCAAGAAAGGTCAGAGTGCACAGTTGGTACTAGAAAGGGTTACTGTAAAATAATACCACCAAGTATAGGTACAAGGAAACTGAGGAGGGTTGACCATGAGGACGATACACATTGGAGACGATCGATGGCCAAGAATCAAATAAACGAAAAGATCCAGGAATAGACATAACACCAAGGCTTACCTCAGAGGCAAAAACTTCGCAGGATATTTTTTTTTTAATGTAAGAGTTGCTAAAAAATTCAATACATTTTGACTAGACGAGGAGGATATGAAAGCCTGTTCCATCTACAGTATAAAAAATGATGCAAAACACACACACACACACACACACACACACACACACACCCACACACACACACACACACACACACACACACACACACACCACACACACACACCACACACACACACACACACACACACACACACACACCCACCACATAGACACACTGCAATAAGCTAATAATGGTCGAAAGTTGGGGCTTAAGAGCAGATGCTCGACCCAGCCTGTTCAACTAGGTGAGTACACAACACGCAGGCGACCAACCCCAGCAGCCAGTATCAACAGACTTCCGCCGGAACTCACAGTCAATTAGAGCTACGAAACTGCCTCCTTCAGTTTGTTTGTTGTGCCTCGTTTAGTACTCTGAAGACACCATAACTTTCTTCCAAATATGTGTAAGTAAAATCAAGAAGAGTCGCGCCATGTGCACCAGGCAGAAGGTAGCGGTGTGGAGCACAGCCTCAGTGGGGTCGTGTGCCTGCAGATGTGCTCAAGGGTTAAATAAACATGTCGTGTATAAATCAAAGAAGAGTTTAGAAAACAGGTTAATTAATGCAAATTTTACTAAATCGTTCGATGAATAATAATTATAGAAATATAATGAATACATATATATATCCCCTCTGCCACCCTCCTCCTCCTGCCCTTCGCCTCGTCCTCCCTCCTAGCAGCAGCATAATGGAAGGGACGTGAAAGAGAGAGAGAGAGAGAGAGAGAGGAGATTGGAAGAGTACGAAAGAGAAGAAGGGTAAAAAGGGAGAGTGATCCGGGAACGGTAACCCATCTTGTGATATATAAATATCTATATTTATTAAATACGTCTTGTGTCAATCCGGGGTAGTAGGTCAGACGCTTGGGCTAGCCTCACCGAACTCTTCAAGATGACACATTGTGGGTTAAGGGTGTCACAGACTCGTCGGAGTTTAGTCCCACCACTATCCTTTAAGAAATATTGGCATCTTTAGTGGGCGCCTGACAGCTGGGTGGACAGCGCTTCGGATCCTTCGCTTCAGGGATTTGATTTCCATAGCGTTTTTAGCTGTTTTCAATGCTTCGTAATCTTAAAGTTTCTAAGAAATGGGGAGGAGGGAAAGATTGGGGGGGGGGGATGGAGAGAATGGTAGGAGGGGAAGAGACTGAGAAAGATGAAAAAAGAGAAGATGAGAGAAAAGCAGGGGAGAGGTGCGACGTTGGGGAAGAAAGGTGGAAAGGGTGGAGAAGAGGAGAGGAGGGGATAGGGGAAGAGAGATAAGAGATAGGGAGATTAGGAGAGATGGGGGGGGCTAAGTCGAGAGACCCGGTCACAGCCGGATACCCCCTCTAATGGTATATATGTAATACCGAAATTTGACTTATGATATCATACTGCAGCTTTACCTTGCTAGAGGGGATATTGCATTTGCTTGATGAGTGGCTCTAATGAACAAATCCACAACGGCCGTGATTAGGGTTCGAATCTACGTCCGAGAGGATCCTAGACGGGCCTTAATCGACTGTGCCACGACATGGTAAAAGAATTGCAACCGGGAGTTCTACTGACTTCACACGGATCCTGCAGTCTCTCCGAGACACAAACCAGGGTTTTACACAATTCCCCCCATGCACCTGGGCTCTGTCAATAAGCTCAGTCGATTATGGCGCGTCTGGGATCCTCTCGGACGTAGGTTCGAACCCTAATCGTGGCCCTTGTGGATTTGTTCATTTCATGCATCACGCTATTGTAATTGCTGTGTGTAGTGGCTCTAATGTGCAGTTTGTGGCTAGGGACGTTTGTCTCATGACTTATTTTGTTAGGTATTATGTCCACCCGCCTCATAGTGGTTGTAATTTTACCACCAGACTTTCTACTACTTATTCCTGAACCGGTGAATGATGTACGTTTCCCCCACCTTCCTCCACCTCTTGTTCAAGCTCAGTCCACGTGTCTACACTTTAGCGGTATACGAGTGTTGCCATACATTTTGGAGGCTCGTCTGTGTTTTCAACTACGTTCTGTGACCCTCTTGCTCTGTTGCTTCTTAATTGAGACAAAAATTTGCTATTTATTTTGTTTGATCCCCAGAGCATGTTGCCTCTTGTGATCACATCGCGTAGGGTTCTTCTCTCTTTTGTCGTTAGATACAAAGTTTGCAGGACCGACCTTCAGCTCCCGGGCCCCGCTTTAATAACTGTCAATGCAATGACTCTCGATCCTTATGTTTCTCTTATCTGTTTTTTTTATCTATGGTTAGAGGTAGCCTCTGCTGTTTGTCCCTTAACTTCTATTTACTGGCTTACTGCCCTTACAAAGGTGTGTGTGTGTGATCCTGCGACCCAAGGCCTTGTCACCACTTCTCTTAACCACAATGCTTGCCCCATTTGGTAATTGTATCGGCGCCATTACTTACCCAATATAACCGAGCATTGAAACCCTTCATATTAACCTTCTATAACTACATTTACTTCTGCGCTGATCTCGGCTTAATCTCGGTTAGATCTCAGTTCACACAGCTTAATCTCATCTAAACCATCAACATATTTTTTATTTCCTAGGCCTCAAATTTGCATATTTTGACCATTTAAGTCAACTCTTATATTCCTACCTAGATCCCCACTAGACTGACTAGCCCTAGACTCCTTGGATTAAACATAAATCACCTAGATTGACCATAGTTTCCCCACATAGGTCTGTGGTTCTCAATCTTTCATCTCTCATTCTCCCTTTTCGAACCACGTTCTCGCCTGTCAATCCCCCCCCCCCTCTTTCCCCCTACAACAACACTCACACATGTGTAGCCCCCATTACAACCACGCTCACACATGTGGAGCCCCCATTACAACCACGCTCACACATGTGGAGCCCCCATTACAACCACGCTCACACATGTGGAGCCCCCATTACAACCACGCTCACACATGTGGAGCCCCCATTACAACCACGCTCACACATGTGGAGCCCCCATTACAACCACGCTCACACATGTGGAGCCCCCATTACAACCACGCTCACACATGTGGAGCCCCCATTACAACCACGCTCACACATGTGGAGCCCCCATTACAACCACGCTCACACATGTGGAGCCCCCATTACAACCACGCTCACACATGTGGAGCCCCCATTACAACCACGCTCACACACGTGGAGCCCCCATTACAACCACGCTCACACATGTGGAGCCCCCATTACAACCACGCTCACACATGTGGAGCCCCCATTACAACCACGCTCACACATGTGGGAGCCCCCATTACAACCACGCTCACACACGTGGAGCCCCCATTACAACCACGCTCACACACGTGGGGCCCCCATTACAACCACGCTCACACATGTGGGAGCCCCCATTACAACCACGCTCACACATGTGGGAGCCCCCATTACAACCACGCTCACACACGTGGGGCCCCCATTACAACCACGCTCACACATGTGGGAGCCCCCATTACAACCACGCTCACACATGTGGAGCCCCCATTACAACCACGTTCCCACCTATCGACCCATACAACAAAATAGATCGAGCAAGTGAAATTGACAGTACCCATTGCTGTGAGAAATACCTGCATTCATATGTCACAAGCCTGCTTTGTTGTTCTCAGTTAAAACTGCAGGTAAATAAGAGGAGACATTCAGTTCAACGCCCTCATCATCTGTTTTTATTTTGTTAAGGCGCAGTACATGGTATTAACTGTCCCATAGACTCTTTGAAATTCTTCCATAGACCACCACTGTCCTTCAATGACCCTAGACTCCAACGACCCTTCCCTTTCCCCCCTTAGAATTGACCACCATAGACGGTATAGTAAACTCCCAATGAATTTTGTAATAGATTGAATGTCCAGTTCGTCACGGAGGTTCGTGGTTCTTGTATCGCCTAAGGTGGTGATTAGAGTATAATGGTTCTCAGCAGTTAAACTGGTTGGTGTGGTAATGGTGGGTGGCCGTGTTCAGCCGTCTGTCATTTGGGTTCAGTCCATTTCTTTGGCAAGATGTATTAGTGGAGTGCCCGTGGAGACTTGTGAGTCTTATACATATCTTGGAGTCGAGGTTAATGATACAAACCTCATCAGCAACCTGCGCAAAAAAAAACTTATTGAGCGTCTTAAACCTCTCAAAACTCTAGTAGGCAAAGGATTTTTCATTAACATAAAATATGCTCGTAGTTTTTATATTACCTTTATACGATCTGTTGTTGATTATTATGCCTTGCATCTTCTTAATTTTTCTCCTAAACAATTACAAGGCCTAGATGTAGTACAGAATGATGCCATGCGCATCATCCTGGGTTGTCCTAGAACTGTCAGAATTGTTAACATGAGAAAGGAACTAAACTTACCTTCCATTTACTAAAGAATAGTTCTACTTAGTACTATGTTTTGCGCCAAAACTTTGAAAAATAATGGTCCCCCCCAGCTCTATTCAAGTTAAATTGAGATCCATTCCAAACAATTCTGACTGTTCCCTCAATCCGCCGCAAAAAGCTCCCTACAGTGTGTGGCTCAGTTGTTGTGTCTATAATCTTCAGAAACTGAATGTGTCTCTTAATCCTGATAAAACTCTCTCTCAAAAAAAAAAAAAAAAAAAAAACTATCAGGAGAAAGCGCCAAGCCATTACAACTATATAGCACTGGGAAGAGGTCAGGATAATGATTTGGGATGGGACGGGGGGAAAGAATAGTCTCTCTCTCTCTCTCTCTCTCTCTCTCTCTCTCTCTCTCTCTCTCTCTCTCTCTCTCTCTCTCTCTCTCTCTCTCTCTCTCTCTCTCTCTCTCTAGCCAAAGTAGAATATACAAATTAAGAATACTTACCACTGTAAGTAGTACATCTTCTAATAAGCCGGTGTAGCTGAGCGCTTGAGTACATTATGACGTAGCGGAAGCTGGTATGCAAATGAGCTAAAAACCATCACTGTAATAACTACCTTCCTCCCCCCACCCCTCCCCTCCTTCCCCACCCTGAGCTATTGCCTTGACACAGTTCCTACCTGGAGAGGCTACAGAGACGGTGGGTAGCTGTGAGGTGTTATGGGGACGGTGACGAGCCATGGCGAGTGAGTAAAGTTAATGTGAATGATTAGGTGAAGGAGGGAACATGTGGGAGGGAAGGGTGATTTATGGTAGGAGGCAGAGGAACACGTAGGGAAGGAGATTGGAATGTAGAGAGGGAGAAAGGGAGGAACGCACAGAGGGAGCGAGAGAGGATGATAAGAGTGGATGAAGGCAGATTGGAAATATCGAGCAAACAATTTCCATCATTTGAACATAAAATATACGAGGCAAACTACATAAAATAATGTGGCGAGTCTTACTAAATAATATTCCCCACTTTTTTATTATTATTATAAAGCAAATTTGTCTTATGGAGCCGGTACACAAATTAAAAACACATTTCGTATCCAGTTAAACAGCTTAGCCTTTAAGAAATTATAGTTAAACGAACGACGATCATGAACAAATCCACAAGGGCCGTGATGAGGGTTCGAACCTCACGGCCCTTGTGGATGTGTTCATTTGATGTATCACGCTATTGTGATTTCTGTGTGAACTACGGTCATGTTCCATATAACGCACACAACTGATATAACAGACTATACACTCAGCTAATATACCGAAGAAAACCCGACAACGGCAGAAAAAAATCGTACAAGTTTAAGCTCATTATATGCAATAGTACGCGACTTAATTAATTAATAAAGGTCCAGGACGGACCGACACGTCAGTTCCTTCATTTTCAGATGGGTGGGTTAGGCGTGGAATGTTCAGTCCAGTTGTAGATTGATTGATTGATTAAGATTATGCCACACCCAAGAGGTGGCACGGGCATGAACAGCCCGTAAGTGGTACAATTTTTTTGTTCAGTAAATCTCTTCAGTGTTCTGAAGTCGCATTTAATCATCATGCTGCTGTCGCGGGGGAGGATACTGCTTGACAGTCTTTAAGAGGGTGCCCAGCTGCTGGACACCTTTTTTGACCACGAGAGTGGCTGTGTTGATGACTTCAGGGTGGCCACTGCAAGATTCGGGGACTCTTAAAGCTCTTCTAAGGTCGTTGGTTGCTTCACATTCCAGAAGATAGTGAAGTAATGGCTTTTCTGTGACAGTTTGGCAGAAGATGCACTCTCTCTGTCGGGGTTCACCAATCTCCCAGTTGCATCTGTAACCTAGACGTAGTCTATATAACCTAACTGCTATTTCCCTGTGGATTCCTTTTGTGATATTTAACCTTTCTAATTTGGTTGCCTGAAGATACCATGTTGCAGAGGGCGAACCTTCAGCTATTCTCTGGTGCAGATGGCTTGTTGAGGTGTGAGAGCTTTTTGGTGATGATGTTTTTTATGTTCTCTAGGCTGGGTTGAATTGTTTTATGTATCACTGGATGACGAGTTGCCAATTTAGCCATTTCATCGGCTTTCTCATTTAATGGGATTCCAATATGGAATCTTGAGGTTATCTTGAGATGATTTCGGGGCTTTTAGTGTCCCCGGGGCCCGGTCCTCGACCAGACCTCCACCCCTAGGAAGCAGCCCATGACAGCTGACTAACACCCAGGTACCTATTTTACTGCTAGGTAACAGAGGCATAGGGTGAAAGAAACTCTGCCCATTGTTTCTCGCCGGCGCCTGGGATCGAATCCAGGACCACAGGATCACAAGTCCAGCGTGCTATCCGCTCGGCCGACCGGGATGGGATCAAGTTTAAGGTTATGTTGAGTCCTTTGCCTTTAGCGACTGCTCCAAGATACAAAATGGTGATAATTATTTCCACGTTATATTTCCACTGTTTTTGTCCTAATATTTGAAGTGCAGCTTTTGAGTCTGTGTGTATGATTACATTTTGAGTGTTTTGTGCAATCACACATGCGAATGCCTGTTGTATGGCAAACAGCTCAGTTTGGGTTGATGATACTAGTCCTCCCAGTCTCCAATATGCCTGTACGCTGGCCGTGCAAAGATCAGCGCCAGCACTCTCATATTCTGTGTCAACCGATCCGTCTGTGAAGATGTGGGTGGCTCCTGCTACTGTAATGCCATACATTAGCTTTTCTATTATGCACCTTAGGGTTGTTGGATCATAGGCAGCCTTTTTCATTGGGAGACTTTCTATTACTATTTTGAAGGTAGGCTCTTCCCACGGTGGGGAAGAAGTGTAGTTTGTGTGTGGCTGATCACCCTCTCTATCCAATCATGCTTTTTAAATGTAGTCTGTTTAGGACATTTCCTGCTCTGGAAGCCCAAGAGTTTCCATTGTTTTGGCCTAGTCCAACCACCAAGGACTGCCATACTGGGACTGGATCAGGAGAAATAATTATCTTACTGATAATTGTAGCTGTTCTTTGTGTTGTGATATTCTTTCATGAGGAGAGGACAAACCCGTTTCCAGTCTTAGAGTTTCAAGCCTGGTCCACCCCGTTGTAGTGACTCGCATCATGTATCTACGCTGTCAAAACTATCGCCTTGCATTCAGTGAGGTGGATCTTCCACCTGGCGATATTCAGCTATGACTCAAATTATGAGACGCGATCGGGGACGACCAATAGGCGATTCACAGTTTTATTGCGAAGTGCTATTGATTAGCTTCTTGGGATGGTCCTTCCTTGCACTCATTACTTATAGTGCTCTGTGCTCCCTTCCCACCCACCCCTGCCCCATCATGGTGCTCTGTGCTCCCTTCCCACCCACCCCAGCCCCATCATGGTGCTCTGTGCTCCCTTCTCACCCACCCCTGCCCCATCATGGTGCTCTGTGCTCCCTTCCCACCCACCCCTGCCCCATCATGGTGCTCTGTGCTCCCTTCCCACCCACCCCTGCCCCCACATGGTGCTCTGTGCTCCCTTCTCACCCACCCCAGCCCCATCATGGTGCACTGTGCTCCCTTCCCACGCCGCTAGTCCCAACATGGTGCTCTGTGCTCCCTTCCCACACCTCCAGCCCCAACATGGTGCTCTCTGCTCCCTTCTCACCCACCCCAGCCCCTACATGGTGCTCTGTGCTCCCCTTCCATCGCTTCTAGCCCCAACATAGTGCACTGTGCTCCCTTCCCACCCACCCCAGCTCCAACATAGTGCACTGTGCTCCCTTCCCATCCATCCCAGCCCCAACATGGTGTAGTGAGCTCCCTTCCCACGCCCCCAGCCCCATCATGGTGCTCTGTGCTCCCTTCCCACCTCCCAGCCCTACAGCTTGAAGGTGTGTATGAGCACAAAACAGCGGTGGCGGGGAGCGCCGCCGCCGCTGGCCCCAACAATCTCCAGGAGCGCTCCAGGGGTTATAGTCCACAAGTAACAATATGTTACCTGAGGGACAGATTGTTCCGGAACGTCTCTCGATAATTCTCTCGTCAAAAATATAATCCAAATTTTCTGGGTAAGAAAGCTTTAGTGTAATAATGCAAATAAATAAATTTTGCTGTCATAAATTAACATATTTAGAGTATGTCTAACGTACACACTGGAGGATATTAAGTGAAAATACATGTTTAATAATTACGGAGAGATCATTTGAGAGTGAGGAGAGGCAGAGATAGAGAAACAGAAGGTAAACGGAGACCTTGGTTATCTTGAGATGATTTCTGGGCTTAGCGTCCCCGCGGCCCGGTCCTCGACCAGGCCTCCTTTTTGTTACACCCACCCAGGAAGCAGCCCGTAGCAGCTGTCAAACTCCCAGGTACCTCTTTACTGCTGGGTGAATAGGTGCATCAGAGTTAAAGAAACTCTGTCCATTTGTTTTCGCCACCACCGATGAACAAAACGACAGCTTGGAAACAAGAAAGTGAGGGGAAGGAATTATCAAAGGGGAAAGCGCCAAGCCATAACAACTTTATAACACTTGGAAGGGGTTAGAATAAAGGTTTGGGATGGGACGGGGAGAAGGAATGGTGCCCAACCTCTTGGACGGTCGAGGATTGAACGCCGACCTGAATGAAGCGAGACCATCGCTCTATCGTCCAACCACAGGTAATTGGGCAAAGACAGGAGAGAGAAGTAAAGGTAGAGTAAAAAAAAAGATCCCAGCGGACGTTATACCGGGTGGCCGTTACCACTCAGTCATACCTCCCCTCCCACATTCCTGGAGGGATGGGAGGAGGTACGGAGGGAGAGACAGACACAATACACAGACCACGGCAGACACTTACACATACAGAAAAGATAAAGAGATTAAAATAGGCGCCGACAAGGGTCCAAGGACGTGGATAGACAGAGAAGGAGAATTGGGCCTGTACTAGTAACTGCCAGGTGAACAGGAGAGCTAATTGGCTGCTGCTATTATCCTGTTCAGCGTCACCTGGAGATCCTTTACGAGCCTACTGTTGAGGTCAGGGAGGCCAGGTGATGGACCTGGCCATCGTCTCCGGCTGTCAACCTTCCAGGACGGAAGGTTTGGAAGCTGGAGGACTGTGATGTCAAGTGTGGCGTTGTGTGATGTCAAGTGAGGCGTTGTGTGGTGTCAAGTGTGGCGTTGTGTGATGTCAAGTGAGGCGTTGTGTGGTGTCAAGTGAGGCGTTGTGTGGTATCAAGTGTGTCTACAGTGTTGAACAACTTTTCCAGATATAAACAGTGTACGTACATGTGCCAGCGCATAAACATACACACACAGAGTAAGGGAAGCAGAGAAAAACTATGAAAATGATATAGCAAGCAAAGCCAAGACCGAACCAAAGCTACTCCACAGTCACATCAGGAGGAAAATGACAGTGAAAGAACAGGTAATGAAGCTTACAACAGGCGAGGACAGGTATACAGAGAATGACAAAGAGGTGTGTGAAGAACTCAACAAGAGGTTCCAGGAGGTCTTCACAATAGAACAAGGTGAGGTCACTGCGCTAGGAGAAGGGGCAGTAAACCAAGCGGCCTTGGAAGGGTTTGAAATCATGAGAGATGAGGTCAAGAGACACCTGCTGGATCTGGACATGAGAGAGGCTGTTGGTCCAGACGGGATATCACCATGGGTATTGAAAGAGTGTGCAGAGGCACTCTGTTTGGCACTCTCCGCAGTGTATAGTAGGTCAATGGAGACGGGAGACCTACCAGAAATATGGAAAACGGCTAATGTGGTCCCAATATTCAAAAAGGCTGACAGACAAGAGGCACTGAACTACAGGCCAGTGTCCTTAACTTGTATACCATGCAAGGTGATGGAGAAGATTGTGAGAAAAATCTAGTAACACATCTGGAGAGAAGGGACTTCGTGACAACCCATCAATATGGGTTCAGGAGGGTAAATCTTGTCTTACTGGCTTAATAGAATTCTACGACCAGGTGACAAAGATTCAGCAAGAAAGAGAAGGCTGGGCGGACTGCATTTTTTTTAACTGTCGGAAAGCCTTTGACACAGTCCCCCATAAGAGGCTGGTATATAAACTGAGAGACAGGCAGGAGTAACTGGTAAAGTGCTCCAGTAGATATGGGAATATCTAATCAATAGGAACCAAAGAGTTACGTGAGGGATGAGACCTCAGATTGACGTGAAGTCACCAGTGGAGTCCCACAGGGCTCTGTACTCGGTCCTATCCTGTTTATGTATACGTAAACGATCTCCCGGAGGTTATAGACTCAATGTTTGCTGACGACGCCAAAATTATGAGAAGGATTAAGACAGGAGGAGGACTGCTTGAGGCTTATAGAAGACCTAGACAAACTGAAGGAATGGTCGAACAAATGGTTGTTAGAGTTTAAACCCAAGCAAATGTAATGTAATGAAGATAGGTGTAGGGAGCAGGAGGCCAGGAACCTGGGAGTTAGTCAGCTGTCACGGGCTGCTTCCTGGTGTGTGTGTGTGGTGTGGAAAAAAAAGTAGTAGTAGAAACAGTTGATTGACAGTTGAGAGGCGGGTCGAAAGAGCAGAGCTCAACCCCCGCAAACACAACTAGGTGAATACAATTAGGTGAATGCAACTAGGTGAATACACACACACACACACACACACACACACACACACACACACACACACACCACACACACACTCACTCACTCCCTCGCATACACACTCGCACACACAAAGAGATACGTTAGGTACTAAACGAGAGATTTCAGGAAGTGACCAAGCTGGAGCCAGCTAGCACACCTCCAGGCTGCAGAAGACAAGACACACTTGCATTAACGGCCTTGCAGCACGCAACCTACAGCAGGGAGAGAAGGCAGAGAACCACTTTACGGTACTAGCCGCTCAGCCCCTCCTCCAGAGTACGCAGAACGGACAGAAAGTAGTGTATTAAAACGATCGGACCTAATCTAATTTACCCTATCGACCACGCATAAAAAACATGAACGCTTGGGACCGCTACGATTAATAGTTCCACTTTATTTGTCCTTAATTTTTATGTGAAAATAAGATATACTATGTAAGAGGACACGTCAGAGTAGCTGCGGTGGAGGGCAATGCTAAGATGGGAGTAGACTTTATCTGTTGACGTTTTACCTGTTGGGACTTTCTGAAATATAGCAGACACTCAGAACTATAATAATAATAGTAATAATAATAATAATTATAATGTTCAGGTAAAAGTACATACATTCAAAATGATTTACAAACTGAATATTGAATTTCTAGATGGAACTAGTACATACTATGCCTAAACTACTAAACTACTATAACTAGTGCTTATAACACAAGAACAATGAAGGGAGGGAGAGGGAGGGGGAGGGAGGGAGAAAGTGGGTGAGGGTGAAATGTACCAATGTAAAGGAGTACCGGTACTCCACTACCAGTGGTGTCAGGAAACATGCCCAAACGTCTCCGTTCTGATCGTGATCGAACCCAGGAACTTCAGATTACGAGCCAACAGTAATGAAGGTCTATCCTTTATGACCAACAGTGTAGTGAACTGCGCTACAGGACATGTGCATTTGTATATATGTATTTCAACCATAGGGAATAAGAGAGAGTTTTATAAGTAAACATTATTTTATTCCATCAACAAATTGTATAAAACATGAACTGTATGAAAATATAAATACGATGAGTTTAAGTAATCTACAATAAATACAAACAATGGTGTTTATACCTGGGCTAATTTATTAGAATAAATATGCTAACAGTCACAAGGCGAACACAGCTTTCGACACAGAAAGCCTAAAATAATATTAATAACAATATTTTTACACAGCCTAAGGCCGGATATCTCCCAGTACGTAGAGGCTGTAGTGGAAGTATCCTGGAGGCTTTGATTTTATTTACACAATAACATACATGCGGTGGGTAGCATCCTCTGGAGTCTGAGATAAGGATGCTGGGAGTAGCATCCTCAGTCTCCAAAGATAAAGATGCTGGGGTAGCATCCTCTGAAGTATGAGATAAGGATGCTGGAGGAAGCATTCTCTGGAGTATAAGGATAAGGAAAAGGCGCAATATTTATGACACAGCAGGAAACAAGTCATATTTAAGAAGACATGGTCGCTTGTGTAGATCCTCAAATCCAACGTACATAATATTTTTCTCTAAGTCGGTGTCTAGATTTTGGTTTAGTTCGTACAGTAAAATATTTAACCCCTCGCGCTTCATTCCTATAGGCGCTGGCTGGACTCCTGCAGGACCTCCTACAGGCGCTGGCTGGACTCCTAAAGGAGCCTCCTACAGGCGCTGGCTGGACTCCTAAAGGAGCCTCCTACAGGCGCTGGCTGGACTCCTGCAGGAGCCTCCTACAGGCGCTGGCTGGACTCTTGCAGGAGCCGTTCTCTTACAGAGTCAGCACTCGGAAGTGACTTTCATAAAATAATACGTCAAAAGTTAAACAAGACCATTCAAATATGGTTCATCACCACAGGTAATAAGACTTGCCAAAACACCGAAATTAATCAGCTGTGACATAATTTCGCGCTGTCGAAGCACTTGGAAATATTAATCACTGTTATTTACATAGATTTGTTATGGCATGGTGAATAGAAATTCAGAGAATGTGGAAGTTAAGTTTCCAATATATTCCGTTTGAACCCGTCCACCTTTGGGAGTTCCTTCCGCGACTGACCTTTATGACCAAGTTCATAATGACCTTGATTATGATATAACAAATATCTTAGATAAATTGATCCAAATGTTTTGTAGTTTAACACACTTAACGCCAAAGAAAAGTGCAAAATACTTATGAGGAGCCCAACCACTTGGGCTGGACGGTAGAGCGACGGTCTCGCTTCATGCAGGTGAGCGTTTAATCTCTGACCGTTCAAGTGATTGGTTACCTGGCACATCTTCTGTGCCAGGTAAGTCCACTACGGGCTCACCATAGCCCGTGCTGCTTGAAACTTTTGAGCTCCGAGTAGCTGAAGCTAAAACAACAATAACCAAGTGACTGGGCACCATTCCTTGCCCCCGTCCTATCCCAAATCCTTATCCTGATCCGTTCCCAGTGCTATATAATTGTAATGGCTTGGCGCTTTCCCCTGATAGTTCTCTTATGAGGAGAAAGCCCTAATCCAATATGACTATATAGCACTTAAGTCTGAAATGAGAACAGGATACGAGCTAGAATATGAGAAGGCAGTAAAGAAAAGATGCCTAATGATTTGGGTCATCGAGGATCGAACGCAGACCCCGCAAAAAACAAGGGCGTTGCTCTATCGACCAGTCTAAGGGAATGAGCTACCAAGAAGAAAGAACATGGAATCTAGGGTTTATATTTAGCTATAAAAAATATATATACAGTTGTGCTGGCATGTACAGGAGGCGAGTCTAGCACACACAACCGGCGTCCAGCGAGCATTCGTATCAGCACTAACAACCCGCGTCTAGCAACCGTTAGTATTAGTAATAGCATCCAACGTCTAGTGTTCGTTAGACGTTTTCTATTTGCCTTAAGTACAGAAACTTTCAGTACTCAAAAGTCAAGCTGATGAGTCCCATGACATATCTGTCCTTTATTAGCGACTATTAGATTAAATTTTAAGAAGCAGTTGCTGGAGTAGACCTTTGTGTATGGCTATCTAGCCTCGTTACTCATTAACTAAATTTCAAGATGTTTTCCTTGAAGCGAAAGTGGTTTTCTAATAGTAAGTACGGCTGTGAAGCGAAGCCTCAAACAAGCTTTTACAAACTCATTAATAAGCATTTACAACATAACTAATGTTGTTATTGATTGTAGTTACTTATCAGTTATGTGAATGAAGCCCAAATATCTGTACCGGAGGCTTTAGTCCATTAAACTGAATGATGGGCTTTAGGCTTAGGGTCAGGCATTGTGATTTCTGTATTTTTCAGCGCTAGCTTTTTGTTCTTTCCATTCTGAAAGCTTTTACTAATTAATTAGCATTGAAATAAAGTAACTTTACATGTGTCTGTTAGTAGTTAAAGTGTTTGAAATAAGGATGTTTGTATTTGTGAACGGCGACGGGGGGCCGAGGCTTCCAAATATACACACTGGAAGGTCGTCCGTTGTATGGGAAGTATTTGTTGAGGGTCAGCCACGGCTTCTTTGTTGGTCTGGTGGTCGTGGTAGTGGTCGGAGCAATTGTGGTAGTGGTGGTGGTGGGTGGTGGAGTGGTGGTTGTAGTGGTGGTTGTGGTGGTGGAGGGAAGGGAAGGTTTCCAAAAGTCGGGGTTGGAGGTGGACTGACCCCAGTGGTAGATCTGAGTTGGTCGGCCATTGTTGGTGAAGTTCAGGTCCACCTTCGGAGAAAATTAAATATATATAAATATGTAAATAAAAGGTAGAAGCGGTCATGGCTTGTGCAGTCAAGGTGTATTTAAAGACACAAATTGCTATCGAAAAAAAAGTTTCTAGCATTATAGGGATAACTTAAGAACTATAGTCACACGCTTAACCTTAAAATTCCTCTTAATCCCTCCAATAGTCCATATATAAATCTCCCCCATATAACACCATCATGCTACTCTACATCAAGTCCTTCAAGACAATTCTTTACTTCCTAAACCCTATTACACCTTCCTCTATCACCATCAATCATCCCGACAGTGAGCCTCATCGTCACACACCTTCTGGAAGGGGAAGGAGGTTGTGGTGTAGGCTGGCTGCTGTATGTTGTTGTTGTTGACGTAGTAGTAAGGTAGGGGAGGTAGCTTGATGTAGTAGATGGGGGAGTCCCCCTGGCGGAGCTTGTGGCCCTGGGTGACGGTCGGCAGGCTCCCTCCCCGGTCCAGCCCTAGATGCTGTAACATCTGCAAAATAAACACATAAAACCATAAGAACTGAGGAAATGTTCAGAGGGCCTATTGGTCCAGGCCATCAACTACTTACTAACTGACCCAGGCCAGGCGGTTCCTATTTATGCTCATTGACAACGGTCCATATATGTATATATATATATATATATATATATATATATATATATATATATATATATATATATATATATATATATATATATATAATGTGTTAAACTAATACTTGAAACAATCCAGCAATCTATCTGTTATGATATACGGTATTTTGTGCCGTAAATCTACAACCCTATTCTTAAACTATTATTATTATTACTTATCGTAACCTTTTCTGAATCAAAAGTTTGCAGCTTGCGTCCACTGTTTCGTGTTCTAATCTATGTTTAGCACACGATTAATTTAGAATATAGTTTTATATGTTAATTATCTCGTGTATATTTCTGTTCAATGTAATATTACAAATTTAAGGTTGTATGTTTCCTTTCAAAATATCTATATTTGAATTAAAATGAGTAATATTTGTTATTATTACGTGAAAATATTAGTAAACAGTAGTGCTAAAGGCCAAGTTTTTCATCATAACGGCAGCAGTGAACAGTGCAGGAAAGTAAACATCACTTTATTCCCTGGTGATGTGGATATTCGTGTTACAGTAGTGTATTCCCTGGTGATGTCAATATTCGTGTTAGTTTATTCCCTGGTGATGTGGATATTCGTGTTTATACTTGTGATTTCCCCGGTGATGTAAATACGCGTTCGGCTGTTTCCTGGTGTTGTCTGAGTATCTGTAAGTGTTAACATTGTTTATGGTAATCGATATAATACACGAACATTTTCTTTAATGGGTCCTTATGTGTGTTTGGTTTTGTATTGCTGAGAACAAAGTTGAGATATACCACTAAAGCCTCACTCAAGTTAACATGTGAGTTTACTATACACTTTAATTTGTTTGTTAGTTACACAATACCTTTTATGTAAACTATTGTTCAGGAACTTGATGCCCCCCCCCCCAAATTTTTAAGATAAGGATTTTACATTGTGGTGAAATAGTTATATTCAGCTTTCATTTGGCTATTATGCACCTGTCCACCCTAGAAGGGAGTCGGAGGGAAAGGAAACCCATGAACCACAGACCTGACTTGCTAGTCTAAGATTGTTCGTAATATATCACTGCGAGCCTAAATACGGTCTAAAACCTGATTAAATTTATGTACCCTTTTTAACCTCATCGCTACTCTTTAAACACACTGAATTTAACCCAAGCCAACACAGCCCCAGCGTTACACACGACCTGGTAGGGGCCTGGTAGCTTGGTGGATAGCGGCACTCGTAATTCTGTGGCGCGGGTTCGATTCCCGCACTAGGCAGAAACAAATGGGCAGTTTCTTTCACCCTGAATGCCCCTGTTACCTAGCAGTAAATAGGTACCTGGGAGTTAGTCAGCTGTCACGGGCTGCTTCCTGGTGTTTGTGTGTGTTTGTGGGTGGTGTGGAAATAAAAAGTAGTTAGTAAATAGTTGAGAGGCGGGCCGAAAGAGCGAATCTCCACCACCGCAAACACAACTAGGTGAATACACGAGGTGTGGCTAGCCCTGTGGCGGTATAACTTGTCATGCCCTACCAGGTTATAGACCCTACCACAGTGTTCTCGATGTCACAGGTGAACCATTTACCTGGAGGGCCCTGGATGCGTCGAGCTCTGACATCTGGCCGCCAGCCACCACCACCGCCGCCACCAACACCGCCACCAACAGCTCACTGCACCTGCAAATACAAAAAAAAAGGTCACTTTTTTATTAAGTTTCACCGAGATTGAATTCCTTTGATTAACTGTAGATCAGGGAATGAATTACACTGCTGTTAAATATTTTAGCTGGTGCTTTTGGGCTAAATTAAGGATTAATGAGATGTTGTGAAAGCTTTTAAGACCCCCAAAAATATGTTGTTGTTTTTAAAGCAGAGAGCATCTGATTGTGTGTAGCTGTGAGCGTCTGATTGTGTGTTATTGCTGTGAGCGTCTGATTGTGTGTTATTGCTGTGAGCACCTGATTGTGTGTTGTTACTGTGAGCACTTGATTGTGTGTTGTTACTGTGAGCACTTGATTGTGTGTTGTTACTGTGAGCACCTGATTGTGTGTTGTTGCTGTGAGCACCTGATTGTGTGTGTTGTTGATGTGAGCACCTGATTGTGTTATAGCTGTCAGCACCTGATTGTGTTGTAACTGTCAGCACCTGATTGTATGTTGTAACTGTCAGCACCTGATTATGTGAATATTAATTAGGACTAATAAGTTACCATTAACACCTAACATTAAGATTAAAGGACAAATATAACATCTGTTTATAATGATTGTCCCGCCCCTCTGTCACGGAGATTGTCCCGGCCCTCTGTCACGAAGATTGTCCCGGCCCTCTGTCACGAAGATTGTCCCGCCCCTCTGTCACGAAGGTTGTCCCGGCCCTCTGTCACGAAGATTGTCCCGGCCCTCTGTCACGAAGGTTGTCCCGCCCCTCTGTCACGAAGATTGTCCCGCCCCCTCTGTCACGAAGATTGTCCCGCCCCCTCTGTCACGAAGATTGTCCCGCCCCTCTGTCACGAAGATTGTCCCGCCCCTCTGTCACGAAGATTGTCCCGCCCCCTCTGTCACGAAGATTGTCCCGCCCCTCTGTCACGAAGATTGTCCCGCCCCCTCTGTCACGAAGATTGTCCCGCCCCCTCTGTCACGAAGATTGTCCCGGCCCTCTGTCACGAAGATTGTCCCGCCCCTCTGTCACGAAGATTGTCCCGCCCCCTCTGTCACGAAGATTGTCCCGCCCCCTCTGTCACGAAGATTGTCCCGCCCCTCTGTCACGGAGATTGTCCCGCCCCTCTGTCACGGAGATTGTCCCGCCCCTCTGTCACGAAGATTGTCCCGCCCCCTCTGTCACGAAGATTGTCCCGCCCCTCTGTCACGAAGATTGTCCCGCCCCTCTGTCACGAAGATTGTCCCGCCCCTCTGTCACGAAGGTTGAAGGTAGAAATATTGACAGTAGTGACCCACGGGCCAGCGAGACAACACGAAGCTCACAATGAGCCGCACTTCAGGCGCTCAAGGGGGCGGCAGGCAGCACCACTCACACCCAGACAAAGGAAGGCTTATGAAAACATTAGAAACGAGATCGCGCCCTGGACACAACGTCCAACTTCGTATTGTGATGGACAAAACGATTGACGACCTGCACCGTTAGCATTGCTGGCAAAGAGTTTTTTTTCTTTTAATTATTATTATTTCCTACCACAGACGTGGCCACACATTTACAGTGCTAACCAGATTATATATACATTTTCCTCTATCCTTCATGGACAGGGTGAGAGATCTGTTAAACATATAGTTCAGGGATTTATTGAACAATCAGCCACAGAAGGTGATTGTAGTGCTTTTAAAATGTTAATCTAACCTACAGACATAAATGCATAGATACACAGAGTTATGTCTGCCCAACATGAAGTGGTCGATGTGTTCTTTACATAGTATCATTAACGTGCATTTACAAAGGTGAAATGTAATTCTGATCAGCTTCCACATATACTTTATACACATATATTCATACACACACACACACACACACACACACACACACACACACACACACCACACACACACACACACACACACACACACACACACACACACACATATATATATATATATATATATATATATATATATATATATATATATATATGCACCCACATACATACACATACATTTATGGCTCTCCTACTCTGAGAGGGTAAGATTGCTGATAAAGAAACTAACGTATTATTAAGCACTTAATCACTGAAGGTGATTAAGGTGCTTTTACAAGCTCAGGTTATATAGTTACATCACATACATACATTCTATAGTTGATACATTACATGGTCAATCTTGGGTACAAATCCAATATATCATCAAGTGTTCCAGTATTCATATATTAATTAGAGTTAAGCATACCTCAGCCCATGAGGGCGAAAGTCAGTCAATATGGGACATTCTACAATATAATGTTCAAGAGAGTGCATGTTTTCTCTTTCACAAAGTTGACACATTGTGTACTCGACATTTGGGTTTTGAGAAAGCTGCCAGATACGTCTATATCCTTGGCGTATTCTGGCCACTATAACATCACATTGCCGGGTTCTTGTTCTATTAGTCCCATATGTGAATGTCTCCTCACGATATCTATCATAATATTTAATGCTACAACTTTCAGGTCTTTGTGAATTTGTTAGGTCGGTGAGATCTTCATTAGATATTTGTTTAAGTATTCTCTTTATCACTGCTAATGAAACACCCATATCAATCACACACAGAGATCACACTAACGTGATGCATCAAATGAACACATCCACAAGGGCCGTGACGAGGATTCGAACCTGCGTCCGGGAGCATCCCAGACACTGCCTTAATCGACTGAGCTACGACAGGGTTAAGGATTTGTTCATTTGATGCATCACGTTAGTGTGATCTCTGTGTGTAATGATGTAAGGGCGAAGAGGGAGAACGGCCAATTAACATAGCTCGGGTGCAGGGGGGGGTTGTGTAAAATCCAGGTTTGTGCCTCTGAGAGGCTACGGGATCCAGTAAGTTCAGTAGAACTTCGGTTTCAACCCTTTTAACCCTGTCGTAGCTCAGTCGATCAAGGTAGTGTCTGCGATGCTCCCGGACGCAGGTTCGAATCCTCGTCACGACCCTTGTGGATTTGTTCATCCATATCAATTTTTACCACTAGTTTTCTGCAAGCTGTCATTGCAAGTATATCAAGTGTCATGCCTGTGGGAAATTTTACCCACCATATCTAATAATCATCTAAGAAATGTATTATTTCTATATCATATCAATATCATATCAAATCATATCTATATCATATCTATATCAAATCTATATCATATCAGAATCATATCAGAATCACAATAGATTCACAATATAGCTTGATCCTAGATGATGCCACTATGATCACGTACGCCATAGGGCCCTATAGATGCCTACGTGACTTAGTGCATGTTCTTTCAAGGATCCAGAAGCTTCTAGAAGGATTTGTTAATTAAAAATTTATTGGAACATGAAGTAGTATCCGGTAGAGATAAAATCGAATCCTTATTAAGAGTCAGTGGTATTATCAAGTACTACTTATAATCTTTAAATCCTATATCATATTTTATTATAATCACATCTTATCTCAATCATAAGTCTAGACTGTAAAAATAATCAATCGATATTCATTGTAAGTAACCCCCTTTTCAAGGGGGATGGGAGGGCATCTCGGGAGAGGAGCGCCCACCACAGCCCGGGCAGAACACGTATGTTTACACAACTGTGTACACGTGACGGTCCCTTAGCGAACATTTTCAGCTCAAGGACACCTTATCTAATATCATTATCACCAGTGAACACTCTCTAGAACTGGGGGAGTACCTGGACAATATATCAACAAGGAAATCCTAGAACATTTATATCTATAAGTGTAGTGGAGCATTTAGTGACGCGGTCTCCACCTTCATCCCTAATCTCATCCCTAATCTTCATTGTTATCTTCTGCAACGCAGTCCAATCCCGTAGCGACGCTACTAGATCATACAGCAACGCTGTAATCTAAAATATCGTGCCTAAACTCGCCAAGAGAGTTCTTCAGTCTGGCACACTTTGTCAGACAGGCACCCGGCTTCAGCTAAGTTTATTGAATGTTATTACTGTAGCGTATTAGTTGGCCAATTAAAGCTAGTATAACATTAATATTCTATAAGACTGATAGTCGGTAAAAAGGCGAGGCAACGCCTCATATTTCTGTGAGTTTATTATTAATATTGTGGTACAGCAGAATCTTATCCAAGCTCTGAACCTCATGAGTGTCCAGTGTCAGAGAAGATTGTCACAATAAGTAAACAATAACATGAGTGTCCAGAGTGTAGGAAGAGATTCAACAAGCTGACTGTATTTAATCATATACATTGATCATATACATTGCATATACTTGTATATATAAATTAAGTTAACAATTGCTTGCTTAGTTATTTTAAGTAATCATAAAGTTCATTTAATTGAATATTTTAGTACTCAGTAACAGTACTCAGACCATACATTAAGGTCATTTATCATACTTTGCAATTTACAATTTAAGTTGTTTATAGTATAATGTATTGGCTGTTAATTGCTAAGGTGCTAGGCTAGACTGTGTATGTTTAAATCTCTGATTTAAACAGAGCCAGTGTTCAGTTATATAACTGAATTTATAAATCTTATCCTTGTATAAAATACAAGCTGATGTGAGATACCTGTTGGCAGGTGGACGTGGAACTGCAATCAACCTATCAACTAATTCACTCACCCCACCTGCCCCTTACAGCCCATTATCTGTCATTAGGAAAAGAGGAGCTAGGATTTACGACCCTAGCTAGAGATTTTAGTTGAATTAATTTGCATACAGTAATTTTTTAATTTAGTTCAGTACAAGTCTCTGGTAGTCTCCTCTTATATCAATCACAGCAGGTTTTTCCCACATTTTTGGTCCTTCGAACCGGATAGTCTAGAAACTAGATATTATTGGTCCTTTAAACCTAGATAGTCTATAAACTAGACTATATTATTCCAGCAAATACATAAGAAACTTCTTGATTTTGCATTGGAATAATTTTTACATATTCTAGCCTAACCTAGCTATCAGCCAATATTTATCATAGCTATATATCTAAGTAAACAAATTGTTTGCAGTGGCTTAAGCCACCATATCCATTAACAAGTAAGCATTCATATATTAATTTTTGCTGTGTTAAGAAACCACAGTACTTAATCTATCAGTGTCAAAGACAACTGCATATATTAATCATATATACTATTATCTACCTCACTTGTGGTAACATACATACATATTTAAGTGTATTATCTAACATTATCTCTAATCAACTGATTTTCAGTGCTGCTCATTACATAATATTCTTTAAAAAAGAATTTTTATCACTGTATGATCATTTCATTACAAATTATCTATATTCCACTATATCAAACCCTATTACATAAAAACCAGTAGGCATTCTACTTTATTTTATAAAGCACTGTTAGGGTAACAGATCTTGTAATAACTTTGCAAAAAGTGACATTTACTATTTTTAAAAAATTATTACAGTTTACCCAACTTGGTGCATTCGGGTCACAAATCAAATTATCACAGTACTTTGATAATTGAAACACCTGCTACACCAGATTCCCAGGAGGAAATGAAGGACGATCTTTGGATCATTACCTAAGTAGACAGGAAAGCTCATTTATCAGAATTATTAACATCACAAATATTTATCAGAAAAAA
>WNGS01163555.1:6122777-6158240 GCA_020271785.1 Procambarus virginalis
CTCCTGTGTATGCTGGTCTCTCTTCTCAAGATACTGATGCCCCTGCTACATATGCTGGTCCCTCTGTTACGGATGATGGTACGCCTCCTGAGGATAAGGGAGAGAGCGCCGTCCTCTGGTGGACACCTTTCACCGGGGTTGGATCTGGTCAGTCGCGCACCTGTTCACTTGGGGAGCTGTTTCTTCACCGAGGACCGCGGGGCTTATCTACACCATCCCCGTACGGAAGCTGTGCTCTTTCTACGGCAGCGACTTCAGCGTGGAGGATCTGCCCTTACCACGGCGGTCTCCGCACCAATGGTGGGGTCTCCTCCATGAGGAATCTCCCAAAAATCAGCCACTTTTTGACCATCAGCAGGTATTAGAGCTCTTCAACCTCACTGCCACATTCCGGAGGGAATCAGATTTCCCCCTCACTCTCCAGCATTTAGATTCAATGGAATCCCTCACCTCGAGGTCGGAATTCGTCGTCACCTCCGTCAAGACCCAACTAATGGCGGACGAGGACCTGGCTCCGGTCGTGTACGTCCAGTCTGACTGCGACACGCCTTCAGAGAGAGACGCCTACGTGCAGCAGCTGTCGAGATACATCAAGATCGCCTCCTATGGTTCCTGCCTCCACAACCGCGACCCTCCCACCGCATCTGCATGATCCTGCTGATACCTTTGATCATGTGGACTTTCGCGCCATTGTGGCCAAATATAAGTTTACTCTGGCCATTGAAAACGCCGCGTGTGATGATTACATTACTGAGAAGCTATGGCGCCCTCTCACTCTGGGATCTGTCCCAGTGTACTGGGGATCTCCCTCTGTGAGGGACTGGGAGCCCAATCCCAGATCAGTATTCCGGTAACCGAGTTCGAATCCCCGCAACAATTGGCCTGGTACCTCTACAAGTTGATGAAAAATGAGGACTTTGTACGAATCTCACCTGAAGCACAAATTGAAACAAAAAGTCGATAATGTGAACCTCGTTCGTGCCATGGCTCATAGAAAGTGGGGAATCAACATGACTTCGACAAGGGGAACTTTATTGAACACTTCGAGTGTTTCGTCTGCGATAGTGTCCTCTCCAGACGCTCTAAAGCTGAACATACGGGAGGTGAAGTCATGGCTTCTTTGAACCATTATGGCTGTCCTGAACCACCAAATGTCCTAACGGGGAAGCCTAATCCAAAGAGTTTCTGGGTAGAGCAATGGCACAAAGCCCGGGTGGAAGCCAAAGTACTGAGTCGGCTTGTTTTAAAACGAATAAAAAGTTCTTTCCGGATGTGTTTTACCAGAATGTTATTGATGAGTTGCAAGAAAGATGGGTTTTTTGGTCCATTTTCCACCAGACCATGTGGAGCTGTAATGTGTAGCCTCAAAATCCTTTCTATAAATTTGTTTAACTGAAAGCATAAATTATATTGATGTCTGGGTTATAAATAGCTGAAAATTAATGATTACTAATTGTTACAATTTCAAAATGTGGGCTCAAAGTTGTCAACGAAGTATGTTGGGTGTGTCCACCGAGTATAAATTAGCCACAGAGATATTAGAAAGAACTTTTTTAGTGTCAGAGTAGGTTGCAAAGTGGAATGCATTAGGCAAGATGTGGTGGAGGCTGACTAAAAAAATAACTTAAAATATACCACATATGTACTTATTCATAAGCCGAAAGTTGACTATAAGCAATAAGTCATATATGTGCTGTCTTGTTCGAGAGCGGGTTGCGGGTGACATCCTCGGGCAGATCGGTCGATGGCCTCGATCGACGGACCTCCATAACCCTAACAGGTTTAAACCTGTTAGGGTTTACCCCGTCACAGAGAAACCATTAAACATATCATTGTGATTTTTTTCAGTCTAGTGCAGTTCCTCCAACAGATTCTATGACATAAAAGACAGTCAGTGATAGTAATTCATGTATAATGATCCAGAAAACCCTTATTTATTGTATCGAACAGTACTAGAAGAGCCGAAGACAATATTTAATAGTCATTTTTAATACTAAGAAATATGACTTCTGGCTGTTTTTTGTAATATTCTTAAATAATTTGAAATTATAGTTTCATGCAATAATCATTCTAGCACAAAAAGCGGAATATATTATCAGACGTTGTGGTACTATTCGCATTACTGGCTGCGATCACCTGTGTGTATGGAGCAAGCTGAGGCCTTTAGCTCAGATTTCTCCTTGGTATCAATATGAAATATAGTATAGTCAGCCCTATTGTTCTCAACGCCATGGTCTTCTTTGAAGCACGTCAGTAAAGAAAATGTACTTGCTTTCGCCTAATTATACGGTACTAATTTAATTGTATCTGGTGTCGAGCTTCAGTTATTGAGTTCGCTTTTTCCGGCCCTGGAAGCACCTATTTCGCCCTGGTTGATTCCTGAAAGCTCTGCATGTTTCTTGGAAGCCGCTACCTCATCCTGGTGTTTCCTGGAAGCATCTACCCCACCCTGGGGTGTCTCTTGGAAGCACTTACCCCTCTCTGGTTTTCTCCTGGAGGAACCAATCCCGCCCTGTGGTGTCTCCTGAACACCTATTCCACCCTGGCTATCTCCTGGAGGTACCTATCCCGCCCTGGTTGTTTCATGGAAGCCCCTACCCTGCCCTGGGTGTCTCTTGAAAGCACATTCCCCACCCTGGGGAGTCTCCTGGAAGCACTTATTTCGCCCTGGGAAAACTCGAAGTGATAGAACATTCCAGCTGTCCAGGTGAGTGAGCGCTGACTTATGGCTCGGGCGTGACACGTGTGAGGATCCCTCCTTCCCTCCTCCCTCTCTCTCTCCTCCCTCCCTTCCTCCATCCCTCCATCCCTCCCTCCTACCCATCCCATCCCGCCCTCCTTGCTCCAGTATCTCCACTACCACCATTTACCTACACAGAGCTACCACCATTTACCTACACAGAGCTACCACCATTTACCTACACAGAGCTACCACCATTTACCTACACAGAACTACCACCATTTACCTACACAGAGCTACCACCATTTACCTACACAGAACTACCACCATTTACCTACACAGAGCTACCACCATTTACCTACACAGAGCTACCACCATTTACCTACACAGAGCTACCACCATTTACCTACACAGAGCTACCACCATTTACCTACACAGAGCTACCACCATTTACCTACACAGAGCTACCACCATTTACCTACACAGAGCTACAATTATTTACTACAGAGAGTTATACTACACAGAGTTACGACAATATACCTACACAATTTACACGGTGCCGCTACGGACTCCACTCTCCAACCCCTGGACATCCCCTCACCTTTGACCCCCCCCCCTCATCGGTGCCGCTACTCCCCTCTCTATACCCTTGACCTCCCTTTACCTTTGGCCTTCCCCACAAGTGTCACAACCCCCACTCCCCCATAACGTACCCTCCCCTTGCCATGCAATACCCCCGCAATCCCCCACCCTCCACCCACACCTGCCAACGCCATGTTCCCGCTCTGGCATATCTGTTCCTCCTGAACTTAAGCTGTGGAAATGTGTCGCTAAGTGTTGGTGACTTGCCAATACAAATTAAAAAGATTTTGCCATCTTAAAATGGATTTTGCTGAGCAGTACGGGGAATATTTGCCTGGTATTTTGATTAGTTTTACATCAAACGCGTTGTATATGTGCCTATTTGATTTCCCTCTGGTACAGGGTAACACAACACCCCCCTCCCAAACCCGTACCCTAAATTTGTAAAGACAAGACTTTCTGAACTAGGCTATAAAATACAGACTCTTGTAGTGACTCGAAAAGCATATGATTGGAAATTGAAATCATATATATCTTCAGCTTAAAGAAAACGAGAAATAAGCGCCAAAATGCCTGTCAGATGGTAATCTCCAGACCAAAAAAAAAACGAGTCGCCAGTTTGTTGTCTGAGGCTCGCATGCGGGCGCTGTCATGACAACGTCTAATTAACTATTCAAGATGAAATCTCATCCTTCGAAAGGAAAAAAAGCTGATTTCGCCCTTCTTGTCTGAGGCCGAAAGAGGTGGTCACGCTTCACGAACGGAGCAAGAGCAACGCGTCAAACGGTAGCTTGTGATTCGTTCAATTTTACGCCTTCGTCTCACTCCCGCCCCGCCATGACCAACGGGTTTTTACCGCGCTCTGCATGAATAACCAATAGAATGACAGGGATTTCGCGGTATAATTTACAACGGAGGGAGTTTCTAGCTCTCGGTGATTTCGGGTACAAACGTTGAGGAATGATTTCCTCGTCCTGTAATATGGGTTCAAATGACTTGTCTTACACATGTTGTACATCGTTTCTTGTACATCACTGACAAATGGCGTGAGGTTGGCATTTGCTCACATTCTCCACACACACACACACACACACACACACACACACACACACACACACACACACACACACACACACACACACACACACACACACACAGGTGCCTGATAGCCTGTTGGGGCCTGGTAGCCTGGTGCATAGCGAGCAGGACTCGTAATTCTGTGGCACGGGTTCGATTCCCGCACCAGGCAGAAACAAATGGGCAAAGTTTCTTTCACCCTGAATTCCCCTGTAACCTTGCAGTAAAAGGTACCTGAGAGTTAGTCAGCTGTCACGGGCTGCTTCCTGGGATGTGTGTGTGTGTGGTGTGGGAAAAAAGAAAAAAGAAAAAAAGTAGTTAGTAAACAGTTGATTGACAGTTGAAAGGCGGACCGAAAGAGCAAAGCTCAACCCCCGCAAACACAACTAGGTGAAAACAACTAGGTGTAGGTGAATACACACACACACACACACCACACACACACACACACACACACACACACACACACACACAACATTGAGACTCATTCCTCTCAATGTTTGCTGACGACGCCAAAATTATGAGAAGGATTAAGACAGAGGAGGACAGCTTGATGCTTCAAGAAGACCTGAACAAGCTGCAGGAATGGTCGAACAAATAGCTGTTAGAGTTTAACCCAAGCAAATGTAATGTAATGAAGATAGGGGTAGGAAGCAGGAGACCAGATACAAGGTACCATTTGGGAGATGAAATACTTCAAGAGTCAGAGAGAGAGAAAGACCTGGGGGTTGATATCACGCCAGACCTGTCCTCTGAAGCTCATATCAAGATGATAACATCAGCAGCATATGCCAGGTTGGCTAACATAAAAACGGCCTTTAGAAACTTGTGTAAGGAATCTTTCAGAACATTATATACCACATATGTCAGACCAATCCTGGAGTATGCGGCTCCAGCACGGAGTACATATCTAGTCGAGCATAAGACTAAACTGGAAAAGGTTCAAAGGTTTGCCACCAGACTAGTACCCGAGCTGAGAGGTATGAGCTACGAGGAGAGACTACAGGAATTAAACCTCACTTCGTTGGAAGACAGAAGAGTTAGGGGGGACATGATCACCACATTCAAGATTCTCAGGGGAATCGACAGGGTTGATAAAGACAGGCTGTTTAACACAAGGGGCAAACGCACAATGGGACACAGGTGGAAACTGAGTGCCCAAATGAGCCACAGAGATATTAGAAAGAACTTTTTTAGTGTCAGAGTGGTTGACAAATGGAATGCATTAGGAAGTAATGTGGTGGAGGCTGACTCCATACACAGTTTCAAGTGTAGATATGATAGAGCCCAATAGGCTCAGGAAACTGTACACCTGTTGATTGACGGTTGAGAGGCGGGACCAAAGAGCCAGAGCTCAACCCCCGCAAGCACAACTAGGTGAGTACAACTAGGTGAGTTCACACACACACATAGGTGAATACACACAGGTAAGGGACTACACAGGTTGGAATTGGGTAAGTACACACATTCACACACACACACACACAAAGAACGTTTAGAAAGAACTTTTCAGTGTCAGAGTAGTTAACAGGTGGAATGCATTAGGCAGTGATGTGGTGGAGGCTGACTCCATACACAGTTTCAAATGTAGATATGATAGAGCCCAGTAGGCTCAGGAATCTATACACCAGTTGATTGACAGATGAGAGGCGGGACCAAAGAGTCAGAGCTCAACCATCACAAGCGCATCTAGGTGACTACAACTAGGTGAGTACAGGAGAAAGCGCCATCTACTGTAATTGTCAAATAGTTTTTTTGCTTAACGGTGATCTAGTAAAAACGTTCGTATATATTTCTGGTCGTTAAATCAACCATTATTGACATTCTCCATGAGTTTATTTCCCCTCCCCCCCCCCATCCCTCGTCCTCAGTGTCTCCTCCAATAACGTGTTTGTGCGTGTGGCTGTATTTTCGATTTTACAGTCGTTTCTTGACCTACATGAGACAGTCTACCTCCCAGCTGACCTGACCTGCTGCAGACGTAGACAGCTGTAGCATGGTAGAGGCTAGCGACCACCTGACCACACCTACAATCATACTCTTGTTGGAACAGTCGTGCACTGCTTGGAACAATCATACGCTTGTTGGAACAGTCGTGCACTGCTTGGAACAATCATACGCTTGTTGGAACAGTCGTGCACTGCTTGGAACAATCATACGCTTGTTGGAACAGTCGTGCACTGATTAGAACAATCATACTCCTCTCGGGACAACTATTCACCCAAGAAGAGAAACTCGGAAAAAAACTCCTTCCAGAAATTAATTTCTGGGAACAAAGAGCATCTTGTAAGACACCTGAAGGAGTCTAATGAATGCCGAGTCAAAGTGCAGGAAAGATTGTGCCCGTGGTCTGAGGATTACTGAAGAATAAGATATTTTTGAGACCACTGAGCACGTAGTCTTCTGAAACTGCATATCAAGACTACATATCTATTGAATTGTAAAGTGTTTATATGTGATCTATTTGATAATGAGAGAGGTAGGTCCACGGTGAAGATCTGCCTCTCATCTGGAGAGGAATTGGTCTCGGGTACAACTATGAGGACGTTGTTGAGGTTATATAGGCCTATGCGTATACAGGACACAGTGACGGATACGTGACACACGGTTACCAGAATCACCGATTACCACACACACACACACACACACACACACACACACACACACACACACACACACACACACACACACACACACACACACACACCACCAGCACCTCTCACACACCCACTGCCCTCGCCACTACCACACACACACACGCGGAACAGCTTGCCGAGCTGGGAATACAAGGAAAATTATTGAAATGGATAAAGGGCTATTTGTCTAATCGAACAGCATGTTTTGTTTAATGGTGTTAAAAGCACAGAGAGCAAACATTTTGAACTGGGAACTCCACAAGGAGGGGTCCTCAGCCTCTTGTTGTTCAACGTTCTGATGCATAAACTTATTAAAGATCTTCCAACTAATAATGAAGACACTGTCATTTGTTATGCTGATGATATAGGTTTACAGGCTGCCTCCAAGCCTAGAATGCAAGTCCTGCTCGATGCTTTTGCTACTAGATCTGAGGAATGTGGCCTCCTTATCTCTGTACAGAAAACTCGTGCCCTCATTCCGTATGGTATTCCACCAGCCAATTATCATATAGATGGGCGAGCACTTGAGAACTGCGAGTCTTACAGATACCTAGGTGTCCCCATTAACGACCCTGGGTACCTTTCTTCTCTCAAGAGGAGTCTCTGGGAGAGATTAAAGCCCTTGCGGGTCCTTGTTGGTGTCAATCATGGAATTAACGTGAGACTTGCTAGAATGTTTTATGTATCATTTATTCGCTCTGTGATTGACTACAATGCTCGACATCTCACACTGTATACTGACAAAGAGCTGAAATCTCTTGAAACCTTGCAAAACGAAGCTATGCGTAATATCCTTGGGACTCCAAAGTCCACGAGAATAGTTAATATAAGAGCAGAGTTAAAATTGCCTATCATAAGTGAGAGAATTTTGTCTATTAGCACAGTTTTCGGCGTGAAGGCATTGAGTAGATCTAGACAACACATGAAGTTTCAAGCTAAACTTTCTAATATGCTGCACTCACCTGAGGTTTATAGAAGAACTAAATCTGATTATGTATTTTGGTTCTACATGGTAGCCAACTCCATCAAAATATTAAACATGTATACAACTCAATTAATAATTAATCAACCAATTACTCCATTGGATAACTGGGATCCATCAGTTGACTTTGTAAATGCGCCCAAGAAAGATAATGTGCACTCTACATTATTAAAACAGTTAACACTGAAAAGCCTTACTGAGAGTACTCAGAGTATGGGTAACGATGTGTATCAGTGCTATACCGACGGCTCTGTAGAAGAGGGTGGACGATGTACCGGATGTGCATGTAATATATTTGAACAATCTTCTCTCGTACATACAGCAATGAAGCGCGTCAATGACTGGGCAAGTACAACTCAAACCGAACTTGCAGGCATTTACCTTGACACTGAATTTTTAAAAGACAAAGGCAGTGGACTTATATACTGTGACTCGTAGAGTGCACTCCTGGCATTGAACGCACATAGTAGTGACACCCAGAAAATAGTCAGTGATATTCGAATGAATCTTTTAGCTGCTAAAGAAAACAGATTTGAAATTAAATTTCTATGGATACCATCACATGTTGGCATCTCAAGGGATGACACTGTTGATATGCTTGCAAAGACAGCCTGAAGAAAACTAGTGGTAGAAATTGATATGGGTGTTTCATTAAGCAGTGACAAAGAGAATACTTAAATATCTAATGAAGATCTCATCGACCTAACACATTCACAAAGACCTGAAAGTTGTAGCATTAAATATTATGATAGATATCGTGAGGAGACATTCACATATGGGACTAATAGAACAAAAACCCGGCAATGTGATGTTATAGTGGCCAGAATACGCCTGGGATATAGACGTATCTGGCAGCTTTCTCAAAACCCAAATGTCGAGTACACAATGTGTCAACTTTGTGAAAGAAAAAACATGCACTCTCTTGAAAATTATATTGTAGAATGTCCCATACTGACTGACTTTCGCCCTCCTAGGCTGAGGTATGCTAAACTCTGTAATTATTTATGAATACTGGAACACTTGATGATATATTGGACTTGTACCCAAGATTGACCATGTAATGTATCAATTATACAATATATGTATGTGATGTAACTATATAACCTGAGCTTGTAAAAGCACCTTAATCACCTTCAGTGATTAAGTGCTTAATTGCACACTAGTTTCTCTATCAGCTATCTCACCCTGTCAGAGTAAAAGAGACAAATATATGTGAATGCATGTGTGTGTATATATGTATGTATATATGTATACGTACGTATATGTGTGCATGTGTATGTATATATATGTGTATAAAGTATATATGGAAGCGGATCAGAATTACATTTCACCTTTGTAAATGCACATTAATGACACTATGTAAAAGACACATCGAACACTTTATGTAGGGCATACGTAAACCTGTGTATCTATGTATTTACGTATGTAGGTTAGCTTAGCATTTTAAAAGCAACGAATCACCTTCTGTGGTTGAGTGTTCAAAATCCCCTGAACTATATGTTTAACTGATCTCTAACCCTGTCCATGGAGGACATAAGAAAATGTATATATGCTGGTTAGCATTGTATATGTGTGGCCACGTCTGTGGTAGAAAATAATAGTATAAAAAAAACACCNAATTTAATATTATTAAATCTGGTCAGGTTACAGTCTAACAGATGCACGGATAGAATATTAAAAATATTTGAATTTTAATACTCGTCTCGAAGAATGTATTTGTATCCAAAATTCAGAATCACTTTTCCTTCACAACAGCATTTCTTCGGAATAAAGCATTTTATTCGTGCCTTTAAACATTAAAAGAATAAGCATATATGTAAATTTTGGCGCGGAACATTCGCGTAGATCAAAATACATGATACAGTATGCACATGATAGAGTAAGCACATGGCACAATATGCACATGGTGCAAAATGAAGCACATGAACAATGGGGCAGGAAGTGGATAAAGCAAAAATATCCGTGAAGCCTATAAGGAGGGAAAACACGGAAGGAAGACGAATTGTGGAGGCAGGGGTGCCAGGCTAGGTGTTGTGTTGGTGACCAGCAGGTGTGGAGAGGTTACAACCTTGTGTTGGTGACCAGCAGGTGTGGAGAGGTTACAACCCTTGTGTTGGTGACCAGCAGGTATGGAGAGGTTACAACCCTTGTGTTGGTGACCAGCAGGTGTGGAGAGGTCACAACCCTTGTGAGGGCCTGCACCCGGCTGCGGTGTAGATCCTTCCTCTTCTTCAACTCCCGATAACATTCCCTTTACTGAGAGCACTGTTATTCGTGTTCGTAGCATCAGCTCAAACTTTGTTGATCCCTCTGTGGTGGCCACTCCACAAGCCTGAGCAACGTAGCACCCATTCAGCAAGCTTAATAAATGTAACAAATGGTTTACTCTTCAACAAGCGTATTAACCTTACTTTCACTCCCCAAAGCTTAAGTCATCAGTACCCATCCAAGGAGCAAAATAACCAAGGATTAGTTGGTTCAATCAACAGCTATCGTTGGGTAGATTACAGCCTTTGTCACGTTAAACAACCGGAAACTGTTTGCTACTGGATACATGTGGGCATTAAGGATCATTATAACAGGTGTGAAGGCGTTTGGAACAAAGGAATAAAGAATAAAGAGATGGAGAACACAGAGAAGACAGCGATACTCACAGGGAGCTGGACAAGACATAGAGACAGTCGGCCAGGTAGGAGAAGTCCTGGAACATTCAGGCCGCTTTAAAGGCCATGACTTTTTTTTTTTGCAGGGATATTCCTGCGCGGGCCCTAAGCCTCTGGCTGTTGCCCACTAAGTGTTGCTTGTTTCTGTTTAACTTGGGCGGAGTATGAGTATTTATGACTCGTATGGTCGCTTCGGTAAGATTTTTCCCCATGTGTTTAACAACTTCTTCTGCACTGTTGAATCTAAGTTGAAATCTTAATGGGTTTGTAACTGTGCACTGTGTTAGATAATGTTCCAGTGGTCTGTCGGGCAATGGCCATGACTTCTGCGAGGTACTAACGATATCCATGTTTACGAAGCCTATATAAGGAGTTTCCTCCTCTCGATGGAAGTCAGACCTGGGGCCAGATTCACGAAGCAGTTATACGCAAGCACTTACGAACCTGTGCATCTTTTTTCAATCTTTGGCGGCTTTGCTTATAATTATTAAACAGTTAATGAGCTGCGAAGCACCAGGAAGCTGTTTATAACAATAACAACAGTTGATTGGTAAGTTTTCATGCTTGTAAACTGTTTAATAAATGTAATCAAAGGCGTCAAAGATTGAAGAAAGATGTACACGTTCGTAAGTACTTGCGTAACAGCTTCATGAATCTGGCCCCAAGCTTTGATCTGATTCTGACCACACATATTTTTTTAACCCATCGTGGCCACACCCATGGTTTGACTCGACCCTGACCACACCCATGGTTTGACTCGACCCTGACCACACCCATGGTTTGACTCGACCCTGACCACACCCATGGTTTGACTCGACCCTGACCACACCCATGGTTTGCCTCGACCCTGACCACACCCATGGTTTGACTCGACCCTGACCACACCCATGGTTGACTCGACCCTGACCACACCCATGGTTTGACTCGACCCTGACCACATCCAAGGTTTGACTCGACCCTGACCACACCCATGGTTTGACTCGACCCTGACCACATCCAAGGTTTGACTCGACCCTGACCACACTCATGGTTTGACTCTACTCTGACCACACACATGGTTTGACTCGACCCTGACCACACCCATGGTTTGACTCGACTCTGACCACACCCATGGTTTGACTCTACTCTGACCACACCTATGGTTTGACTCGACCCTGACCACACCCATGGTTTGACTCGACTCCGACCACACCCATGGTTTGATCTGGCTGTGACCACATTCTTAGCTTGACTTGGATCTGACCACATCCGCCCTTTAATCTGTATCTGACCATACCAATGGTTTGATCTGGTCCTAATATTTTGAGTTTCATGTTTAATTTTGTCGGCGATATCGGTTGCTGTCACCTGTCGGCATAGCCGTCTGCTCTGTCACCTGTCGGCATAGGCGTCTGCTCTGTCACCTGTCGGCATAGGAGTCTGCTCTGTCACCTGTCGGCATAGGCGTCTGCTCTGTCACCTGTCGGCATAGGCGTCTGCTCTGTCACCTGTCGGATAGGCGTCTGCTCTGTCACCTGTCGGCATAGGCGTCTGCTCTGTCACCTGTCGATATTGGCGACTGCTCTGTCACCTGTCAGTGTTTTATCTACTGTCAACTGCCAGTTTTGGCCTCTATCATCTGTCATGTCGCTTCAAAACAAAAACAAACTGTTAACTGCAACAAACGTTTATTAGCTCTAAATTATACCTCAGAAACTGAGGTTAAACCTTCGGAATATAAATGGGAATAAATTTATGGTTTCAACAGTGAGTGTAGCGCCGACCCAGAGGTCTGTACACTGTTTATTGTTCAGAATTCCATTCAATATGAGAGTTTTTGTGGATTATGGATAATTTGATTGCTAGTACATTTTCTCTTACTCCTATGACTCTCTCTCTCTCTCTCTCTCTCTCTCTCTCTCTCTCTCTCTCTCTCTCTCTCTCTCTCTCTCTCTCTCTCTCTCTCTCTCTCTTTCTCTCACGGGTCGCCAGCAGCTGGAACAAACTTGTCACATGTCTCTCAAGAGTCGACGACAGCCGCACGGGACACAACCGCCATATATAGCTTTCACACACTCCCGTTACCAACAGAGAAGTGAGAAACGTCGAGAAACACACACACACCACACACACACACACACACACACACACACACACACACACACACACACACACACACACACACACACACACACACACGTGTGACTCCCCAGCCCATCAATCTCCCACATCAACCTTAACACCAAACGCCGACACCACCATTCCCTCAGGGGTAGTAACTGGACCATAAACGCATTAGACACGATGTTTAGATAATTCAGGAATCTTTCTCCAAACTTAAACACAGATGCCATGAACATTCCTAAATATATATTGAGTGTTCGCCCACCAGTGACTGACTGAAACACACTTTCACATGCGCATCGCGTAATGCGTTTGTTGAGTTTCTTTGATGGATCAACAGGAGGAACTGCACCAAGTTTCTGGACATTAGGGAAGCGGAAGTACAGGATTTATGTAGTTTTGTCACGTAATCGCTCATGCTCCGTCCAACCTCTTGGGCTGGATGGTAGAGCGACGGTCTCGCTTCATGCAGGTCGGCGTTCAATCCCTGACTGTCCATAAGCGGTTGGGCGCCATTCCTTCCCCCGTCCCATCCCATGAGAGGAAGACCACGATGAAGAATATATAGAAGAAAACTAAGAATGTAAAGAAGATGAACAAGAACATCTGGACGATGAAGAAGGAGATTTAAAAGTTGTGTATTTGTGCCGATTAACATTATGAGTTGTGTTGTGAGTTGATATTATGAGTCTTGTCGTGGGTTGATATTATGAGTCTTGTCGTGGGTTGATATTATGAGTCTGGTCGTGTGTAGATGTTATGAGTCTGGTCGTGGGAATATTTTACGAGTCTTGAGGTGAGTAATTTTCAGAAGGAAGTGCTAATTCAGTATGACTTAGATAACATCAATACCGTTTTCTTTGGTGGAGGGGCACCGGGAGACGGGAGGATGGGAATTAAAGAAGATGGAGACGCACATGCAACGGGAGATGTTTGGAAATGAGAAGCATACTATGTGTTATGATAGGCCTCGTGCAAGCAGGTATACTACACACACACACAGACACACACCGGCAGAGAGCTTTCTCCACATTGTAATCTTACCTCACCTGGGCCAGTGCTCATCAAGCAGTTAAAAGTGTCCATTTACGAATCCTATGCAGCTTTCCACTATCACCACGGTTTAGTCTGCGTCTATAAAACAGTTTACTAGCTTTCAAACCTCACAACCTGAAGTTATTATAGAAAACGTAGTGCTGTGCAGCTCATACACTGTTTCGCAAAGGCAAATTAAGTCCCCAATGATTGAGGGGAAACTGTGTAGATTTCACAAGGCGTAAAAGCCTGGCGGTGCCTGTCACGGGGCTTGGACTAAACCATCGTTCTGACATATCACTCAAGAGAGCGTTGCGAGAACACAAAGACGATTACAAGATAAGAAGAATCACTAAGGGACGTGCGAAAATGCATTAAAATATATAGATGGGTGGTAATTATCCATTAGGAAAAGGAAACAAGCCCAGAGAGCTGAATAGTGCTAGAAATGAGATGGGTGGTCGACTATAGCACCAGAGACGGATGGTCGACTATAGCACCAGAGACGGATGGTCGACTATAGCACCAGAGACGGATGGTCGACTATAGCACCAGAGACGGATGGTCGACTATAGCACCAGAGATGGATGGTCGACTATAGCACCAGAGATGGATGGTCGACTATAGCACCAGAGACGGATGGTCGACTATAGCACCAGAGACGGATGGTCGACTATAGCACCAGAGATGGATGGTCGACTATAGCACCAGAGATGGATGGTCGACTATAGCACCTGAGACGGATGGTCGACTATAGCACCAGAGACGGATGGTCGACTATAGCACCAGAGATGGATGGTCGACTATAGCACCAGAGACGGATGGTCGACTATAGCACCAGAGACGGATGGTCGACTATAGCACCAGAGACGGATGGTCGACTATAGCACCAGAGATGGATGGTCGACTATAGCACCAGAGACGGATGGTCGACTATAGCACCAGAGACGGATGGTCGACTATAGCACCAGAGACGGATGGTCGACTATAGCACCAGAGATGGATGGGAAACCTAGATAAAAATCGTCTTTAAACACTGAGATTGTTTTGAGGTCGTAACTGTGAACGGAACAAGACAAATAGGCACCTAAAGGCGAAGATTTATCAGGCTCTCTACATCTTACGTGTCATCTTACGATATCTCTAACTCTTACGTTTCAAATTACGACATCTATTACATCTTACATGACGACCTACGAGATCTATATTGCCGGTGACTGATATTATTACAAAGGTCATAAACCGGAACTAGTTTTCCATTTATTGCATTTAATATTTACATGTTATAGATATTTGACAATCCTCTAGTCTTGAATATTTTTTTTTTATTTGTATTTTTTTTTTTTAATTTTAGAAGTTTAATAGTAATAATAAGAAGAAAACCCACTAGGTCTATGAAGGAGGACGCGAACCTACGACCTAGGCATTGCCAAGTCACATACTCAACCACTGGACCACCATAACTTGAAGGAAAAAATCATACAACCGGATTTCTACTGAAATCACAGGAAGTCTGGAATAGGTTCGAGCACACATAACAGCCTTGGTGGATTTTCTCATTGATATATCATCACGTTAGTGTGGTTTCTGTGTGTTAATAATAATATTGAGGACGTTTTCTTCTTGTCATAATTATTATTCTGAAATCACTTAAAAATAATAATACTTTCAAAGTACATTTTTATCAGTACAGTAGTTGTGCATACAGCACCAGCACCGATAACACCAGACGTCACCGTTAACACCAATAACACCAGACGTCACCGTTAGCACCAATAACACCAGACGTCACCGTTAACACCGATAACACCAGACGTCACCGTTAACACCAATAACACCAGACGTCACCGTTAACACCGATAACACCAGACGTCACCGTTAACACCGATAACACCAGACGTCACCGTTAACACCGATAACACCAGACGTCACCGTTAACACCGATAACACCAGTCGTCACCATTACTGTCACAAAAGTTCTCGTTGAAAATCACGTTCGAGTCATTAATGCTTGGATTCTGGCTCAAGAATTTGACAACAAACCCGACTGATTGTAGAGTTTATATGTGTACCCACCTAGTTGTGCTTGCGGGGGTTGAGGTTCGGCTCATTGGTCCCGCCTCTCAGCTGTCAATCAACTGGTATACTTGTTCCTGAGCCTGTTGGGCTCTATCGTATCTACATTTGAAACTGTGTATGGAGTGCCTCCACCACATTACTGTCTAATGCATACCATTTCTTGACTACTCTTACACTAAAATAGGTGTTTCTAATGTCTCTTTGACTTATTTGGGTACTCAGTTTCCACATGTGTCCCCGAGTGCGTGTGCCCCCTGTGTTAATTCTTAATCTACCCAAATTCCTCTGAGAATCTTGTATGTGGTGATCATGTCTCCCATGTCTTCCACCGACGTGAGTTTAGTTCCCGTAGTCGCTCCTCGTAGCTCATGCCCGTCAGCTCGGGTACTAGTCTGCTGCAAACCTCTGAACCTTCTTCAATTTAGTCTTGTACTCGAAGAAAGACGGACTACATGCTGGAACTGCATACTCCAGGATTGGTGTAACATTCGTGGGATACAAGGTTCTGAATGATTCATACACATGTTTCTGAAGGCCGTTCTTATGTTGGGTAACGTGGTATCTGCTGCTGATGTTATCCTCCTGATATGGGCTTTAGGGGACAGGTCTGGCGTGATATCAACCCCTGGTCTTACTCTCTCCCTCTCTTATTCTTGAAGAATTTATGTGTGTGTGTGTTTGTGTGTGTTTGTGTGTGTGTGTACTCACCTAGTTGTACTCACCTAGTTGTGCTTGCGGGGGTTGAGCTCTGGCTCTTTGGTCCCGCCTCTCAACCGTCAATCAACAGGTGTACAGTTTCCTGAGCCTAATGGGCTCTATCATATCTACATTTGAAACTGTGTATGGAGTCAGCCTCCACCACATCGCTTCCTAATGCATTCCATTTGTCAACCACTCTGACACTAAAAAGTTCTTTCTAATATCTCTGTGGCTCATTTGGGCACTCAGCTTCCACCTGTGTCCCCTAGTGCGTGTGCCCCTTGTGTTAAACAGCCTGTCTTTATCAACCCTGTCGATTCCCCTGAGAATCTTGAATGTGGTGATCATGTCCCCCCTAACTCTTCTGTCTTCCAACGAAGTGAGGTTTAATTCCTGCAGTCGCTCCTCGTAGCTCATACCTCTCAGCTCGGGTACTAGTCTGGTGGCAAACCTTTGAACCTTTTCCAGTTTAGTCTTATGCTTGACTAGATAGGGACTCCATGCTGTGTGTGTGTATGTGTGTGTGTGTGTGTGTGTGTGTGTGTGTGTGTGTGTGTGTGTGTGTGTGTGTGTGTGTGTGTGTGTGTGTGTGTGTACTCACCTAATTGTACTCCTAGTTGTACTTGCGGGGGTTGAGCTCTGGCTCTTTGGTCCCGCCTCTCAACCGTCAATCAACTGGTGTACAGATTCCTGAGCCAACTGGGCTCTATCATATCTACATTTAAAACTGGGTATGGATTCAGCCTCCACCACATCACTGCCTAATGCATTCCACCTGTTAACTACTCTGACACTGAAAAAGTTTTTTCTAACGTCTCTGTGGCTCATTTGGGTACTCAGTTTCCACCTTTTTCCCCTTGATCGCGTCCACCAGTGTTAAATAGTTTATCCTTGTCTGTCCTGTCAATTTCCCTGAGGATTTTGTAGGTAGTGATCATGTCTGTGTGTGAGTGTGTGTGTGTGTGTGTGTGTGTGTGTGTGTGTGTGTGTGTGTGTGTGTGTGTGTGTGTGTGTGTGTGTGTGTGTGTAAGTATAAGCATTTAGAATGTGCTTGTTTATGTAGTGGCATTCAAGCAAAGTGATCTTTCCCGTTGGGCAAGACTGTGAAGTGTGACATAAGCGTTCTTGAGTGAGCACTCACTTATGTACGCAAGAGCGTGCAGGGATGCACTCCATTACGCATGAACGCCTGCGCTTTAAACACACGTCGTGGAAAACACGAAGAAATACACAAACAATAAAGAAAACATGAATTCAAGAAATTTACTCGCGCGCCTCTACGTGCGTGTACACGCCATACGCCCAGATGTGCAGGTCTTCTCAACTAACAAGTCGCGTTTTTTACATAATGGTAACCAGCGTTACGTATGCACCCCTGCTGTGAAAAGTAATGGGTCACAAGTATCTATGTTTTCTATATATCGACCTTGAAAGGTGAGGTGGGTTGTATGGGTTGGTACGCTTCTGGTTAGGTTAGCAGGTTGGACTATTTAGGGAGTGACCCGTCAAGAGAACGGACTGACACATGCACCAATGATCAACACGCTCATTTATAAACTCCCGTGCACAACAGTGCACATTCACATGATCGCACAAGAGCACTCCAAGTGCAGCAAGTTCTCGCGAGCGCTCATAATGTTAAGAAATTTTTGTAGTCAAGTGCCCTAACCTAACCTACAAGAGGACCCACGAATAGAAATTGTGGCATTATGTCAGTTTCTCTAACCGCTTCTATTCTAGTACGTCTTAGGTAAAGTGTACGTCAAAATGAGACGTGCTTTTAGGAGGACTAGTTGCAAAGTTCCCACTCCATCCTCCTCTCCCTCCCTTAAACATTCTCATCCTGCACTAATTACCCTCTACTGGCAACCAACCCATCCCTTCCTCCTCAACTCCCTCTCCCCAACGCCAGCCTCCACCTCCCTTCCTTCATCCCTTCCATAACCCTCCTTTTTCCCCAACCTCGTATGTCTCCTCACAATACAGAGAACCCCTCCCTGCTGTAAGCCTACACTTATGTATTCAGTAAAACCTTCCTAGCCCCTGACACTCCTCCTAGCTTCATCTTGTAGAGGCATGAGTGAGGGAGACGGTATGACCACCCACCCACTTGTTCCTATATTGTGTGGTCGACTTACGCACACCAGCCTGCTTAAGGCTGCCTCGAATATCTATCTTCTTGGCTTTGTTTATGGTCCCGCGGAGATGTTTCACTCTTACTGACACAGTAAACCCACCAGTAACCAGAGGCCATTCATTACACTCTTGAAGTGGGACGTAAATGCGAGACTTGTGTTGTGAGAGTGGACAAGAAGCAATCCTTGTCTGTGGGTAAGGACAGAGTGACCCTCGGTACATCAGTCCTGTGGTCAGGTACCAACATGAGGCGTCACGGGAAGCCGCTTCATCAAAGCTATACAAAAGGGAGGTTAAACTGCAACAAACTTTTATACTGTGCATCCAAACGAGGCCTTTTGTTACTTGAAAGTTTGTAGCAGTACAATATATGGCGTAGATCTATATAAAAGTAATTTTTTCGCCGTTATATATATATATATATATATATATATATATATATATATATATATATATAATATATATATATATATATATATATATATATATATATGTCGTACCTAGTAGCCAGAACGCACTTCTCAGCCTACTATGCAAGGCCCGTTTTGCCTAATAAGCCAAGTTTTCTTGAATTAATATATTTTCACAATTTTTTTCTTATGAAATGATAAAGCTACCCATTTCATTATGTATGAGGTCAATTTTTTTTAATTGGAGTTAAAATTAACGTAGATATATGACTGAACCTAACCAACCCTACCTAACCTAACCTAACCTATCTTTATAGGTTAGGTTAGGTTAGGTAGCCGAAAAAGGTAGGTTAGGTTAGGTTAGGTAGGTTAGGTAGTCGAAAAATAATTAATTCATGAAAACTTGGCTTATTAGGCAAATCGGGCCTTGCATAGTAGGCTGAGAAGTGCATTCTGGCTACTAGGTACGACATATATATATATATATATATATATATATATATATATATATATATATATATATATATACGACGACCATTAATTATTTCCTCCAACCCTCACTGATTTAAGTAAGGGTATTTCACGTCGAGAGTTGAACTGGTCTGTAAAATATTTTCAACCCATTGAGTGCTAGATGGAAGTAAAAAGCAAAATTACTCGGCATTGAAAAGTAATTTACCCTCGTGACGTGTCTTTTGAGACTTGAGACGGAACTGTTGGTGTCACGCCCCTCGTAAATCTCAGCATTAGGAATCTTTCTCATCGAGATAAAGATCGCTGAAGTCCTCACCAAGGTAAAGATCACTGAAGTCCTCACACCAAAGAAAGGGTAAAGATCACTGACGTCCTCACCAAGATTATGATCACTGAAGTCACACACTTGGCATGCACAGAATGAAGGGAAAGAAGGCTGATATGTGCAAATGGATTAGAGTTTTAGATACAATAAATATGGAATTTAAATGACACAAAAAATGAACAATGTATATAACGGAGTTTGGTTGTTAAGCAAAGATTTAGTACCGGAGTTAATTATCAGAACTGTTCCACTCATGTTTTAAATTAATAATGAACTCAATGGACCAGTTAAATAATATACTGAATAATGAACCCTGATCTGACCTATGAATTGTGAAAATCCAATTAAATTAAATTCAATATTTATTCAAATGGATATGTGTACAAAGAACATGAGAGTAAATGTAGAATTGTAAAAACAGGAGTTATACATACTAATGAAGCCACTATTACACAAAACTTTTCGGGCAAAACAATTTAAAGAGCGATCTATAGGGCGCTGCGCTATTCGGATATAGGCCCAATCGCTTGAATCTAAATAGCACAGTTCTCCATAGGTTTGAATACAAATTATTTATGTCATTATATTTCAGTAAGGGTTCATAATTTCTCGGAAGAATCTCCAGTACCCGTTTGTGACGTGCTCCACTACCTGGAGGTGGTCCGCTCTCTAAGATGTGTGGAACTTTACCAACTACAAAGTAGCATCATTAATTTGTCGGGCCTTAATAGTCTGCCTGACGTGGGTCAGTAGGCCTACTGCAGTATTTTGTTCATCGGTTCATATTAGGTGAAACGCTGGTTTAATTAAACAGATTGAGAAATGGAAGGAAGTAAAGATCGATAAGCAGTGGTGAATTCTGTAGGCCTATTTACCAATTTATTTATGATTATATCTATCTTTCCATAAATGAGCCTATTATTGCATGTAGGCACGATAACATCGTTCAACAGATCAGCTTTCGCTATAAACAAGTTAGCCTCGAAAAGTTTAGCGAGCGGTTTTAATAGAAAATGCAACGTCGAACCCATCTCTACAGCGGTGACTAATGTTTGACTGCAATGCTACTGTTTAGAACGACTGGTCGTTGCTTATCAAAATTAAACAACTTTTCTGTAAAATAAAGAAAAAGGAGTTAGCCGGGTAATATTCATAAGCCCATCCTCGACCCCGTAGCTCAGTAATATACATAGGTGAATCATAAGTGATTGGACCCTACGTCTATTTCCAGATTTCCTTCCTTACGTGTAAGCCTCTGTTCACCTAGTAGTAAATAGATACCCGGGACAACTTTTGTTGGTGCCATCCCGAGGAAATTCAATCATTGACATTGGAGGTATTTTGATCCACAAAACACTGCTAAATTTCCAAATCCAGCTCGATAAATTCATCAGGACAAATATGAGGAGGTACCTTAGACAAGCCGCCGTCATCCTGTCCTGGTCGAGGCCGCTAGAGAAATAGTGGACATTAGGTAAATTCAGATAAAACAAAGCTGTTAAGACTGTTCAAAGCTGCTAAGACCGTTAAGACTGTTCACACATAATAATTCCAATAGATTATCTTTAAATGAGCCGATCACGATAGTCTGTGCTTATATTAGGCTGTTTCACATTTCATTTAAGATCTTCGTAGGCTATATGTTAAGAACCATTTTCCTCGACATGTCTGGACCCCAAGATATTCCTTAAGCTCCTAAGTGATGTCGTACACTGTGTTGTTGAAGCAACATTAAGAATATAGATTGCGATACTCGTTATTTAAAAGACTCAACTACATTTTGGATGTTTGATGATAAAAAAAATATGCATCTTACCCTTCGTCANCCTGGACATAGCAACTGTCCCAGTACCATCCTGGACATGGCAACTGTCCCAGTACCATCCTGGACATGGCAACTGTCCCAGTACCATCCTGGACATGGCAACTGTCCCAGTACCATCCTGGACATGGGAACTGTCCCAGTACCATCCTGGACATGGGAACTGTCCCAGTACCATCCTGGACATGGCAACTGTCCCAGTACCATCCTGGACATAGCAACTGTCCCAGTACCATCCTGGACATGGCAACTGTCCCAGTACCATCATGGACATGGCAACAGTCCCAGTACCATCCTGGACATGGCAACTGTCCCAGTACCATCCTGGACATGGCAACTGTCCCAGTACCATCCTGGACATGGCAACTGTCCCAGTACCATCCTGGACATGGCAACTGTCCCAGTGCCATCCTGGACATGGCAACTGTCCCAGTACCATCCTGGACATGGCAACTGACCCAGTACCATCCTGGACATGGCAACTGTCCCAGTACCATCCTGGACATGGCAACTGTCCCAGTACCTCCTGCTCTCTCTGCTCGTCGCCTGGGGGTTCTTCCTGTGCTCCCCAGGTCGCCCCACAACTCTCCCAGGACCCCATATTTGTGCCCCACCAATTACGGGGGTGTCATGCACTCTGTCATGCAGCCACTTCCTATTTGGGAACCGAGAAACTTTGCATCACGGAACACAAATATTTGCATCTACCAATTACACATTTTGGTGTGTTTTTTTTACCATGCATTTGCCTATTTTATATTGTGTGGATTTTGTTCTTTCGTTCAAAAGCGGATAAATTTCATTCCCCCGTTTTTTTTTTTAGCAAATAACGTGTACATTTTGGAATGGGGGTACTCTATTATAATTGGGTACTCTCCTATAGGAACATTATGCGATTTTTTTCAACATCTACTTCACGTCTCAACCAATTTTAGAATCAGACTTTTCTTCGCCTGAGGCTACTGGAATTTAATCGCTGTATATAATCAGATGACCCCTGTTGTATTACATTCAACCCCAATTAAGACTTGTCATGGGTTGATATTATGAGTCTTGTGGTGGGTTGATATTTTGAGTCTTATGACGGCACATGTCAACTTCTCATGATTATAAACTGATCTATCATCTGACATAAATTTGTACGAGTTAGCGGGTTGATGCTCTTAAGTCCAACGCTGACAGGTGACTGTCCACCGCTGACAGGTGACTTATTAATACACTTGCGGCGTCAGTCGAACACATATTTGGTCTAAAGAAACGACGACAGTACCTGTGTGTGTGTGTGTGTGTGTACTCACCTAGTTGTGTTTGCGGGGTTGAGCTCTGGCTCTTTGGTCCCGCCTCTCAACCGTCAATCAACAGGTGTACAGGTTCCTGAGCCTATTGGGCTCTATCATATCTACACTTGAAACTGTGTATGGAGTCAGCCTCCACCACATTACTTCCTAATACATTCCATTTGTCAGCCACTCTGACACTAAAAAAGTTCTTTCTAATATCTCTGTGGCTCATTTGGGCACTCAGTTTCCACCTGTGTCCCCTAGTGCGCGTGCCCCTTGTGTTAAATAGCCTGTCTTTATCTACCCTATCAATTCCCTTCAGAATCTTAAATGTGGTGATCATGTCCCCCCTAACTCTTCTGTCTTCCAGCGAAGTGAGGTTTAATTCCCGTAGTCTCTCCTCGTAGCTCATACCTCTCAGCTCGGGTACTAGTCTGGTGGCAAACCTTTGAACCTTTTCCAGTTTAGTCTTATCCTTGACTATATATGGACTCCATGTTGGGCTGCATACTCCAGGATTGGCCTGACATATGTGGTATACAAAGTTCTGAATGATTCTTTACACAAGTTTCTGAATGCCGTTCGTATGTTGGCCAGCCTGGCATATGCCGCTGATGTTATCCTCTTGATATGTGCTGCAGGAGGCAGGTCTGGCGTGATATCAACCCCCAAGTCTTTTTCTTTGATTCCTGAAGAATTTCCTCTCCCAGATGATACCTTGTATCTGGCCTCCTGCTCCCTACACCTATCTTCATTACATTACATTTGGTTGGGTTAAACTCTAACAACCATTTGTTCGACCATTCCTTCAGCTTGTCTAGTCTTCTTGAAGCCTCAAACAGTCCTCTTCTGTTTTAATCCTTCTCATAATTTTGGCATCATCCGCAAACATTGAGAGAAATGAATCGATACCCTCCGGGAGATCATTTACATATATCAGAAACAAGATAGGACCGAGTACAGAGCCCTGTGGGACTCCACTGGTGACTTCACGCCAATCGGAGGTCTCACCCCTCACCGTAACTCTCTGCTTCCTATTGCTTACGTACTCCCTTATCCACTGGAGCACCTTACCAGCTACACCTGCCTGTCTCTCCAGCTTATGTACCAGCCTCTTATGCGGTACTGTGTCAAAGGCTTTCCGACAATCCAAGAAAATGCAGTCCGCCCAGCCCTCTCTTTCTTGCTTAATCTTTGTCACCTGATCGTAGAATTCTATCAAGCCTGTAAGGAAAGATTTACCCTCCCTGAACCCATATTGGCGATTTGTCACGAAGTCCCTTCTCTCCAGATGTGTTACCAGGTTTTTTCTCACGATCTTCTCCATCACCTTGCATGGTATACAAGTCAAGGACACTGGCCTGTAGTTCAGTGCCTCTTGCCTGTCGCCCTTTTTGTATATTGGGACCACATTCGCCGTCTTCCATATTTCTGGTAGGTCTCCGTGTGTGTACTCACCTATTTGTGCTTGCGGGGGTTGAGCTTTGGCTCTTTGGTCCCGCCTCTCAACTGTCAATCAACTGGTGTACAGATTCCCGAGCCTACTGTGCTCTATCATATCTACCCTTGAAACTGTGTATGGAGTCAGCCTCCACCACATCACTGCCTAAAGCATTCCATCTGTTAACTACTCTGACACTGAAAGTGTGTGTGTGTGTACTCACCTATATGTACTCACCTATATGTGTCTGCAGGATCGAGCATTGACTCTTGGATCCCGCCTTTCGAGCATCAGTTGTTTACAGCAAGACTCCTATCCCATTTCCCTATCATACCTGGTTTTAAAATTATGAATAGTATTGGCTTNATATATATATATATATATATATATATATATATATATTATATATATATATATATAATATATATATATATATATATATATATATATATATATATATATATACAACCGTCCTTACACTGGGCTGATTAAAGCATTAATAATCCTCCAGAGGTTGACAGACCTTGTGCTTAACCCTAAATTAAACATTAAAAGGCTACAGTCACCGAGGAAGTAGTACGCTTTATCTACTAGCAGCTAAGACAATGGGAAATACATAATTACATAATAGTACTGAACTCAAAGGAAGTATACATAGTGACTCTTATATGAGATGATAATGAAAGAACTCACCACGGTCTTGAGAATATGAATAAATGTAAAAATTAAAATTAAAATAAATGAATGGGAATTAAAGTAGAAAAATTAAAAAAAATTAGAAATCACTAACATAATAATGTGTGTGTGTGTGTGTGTGTGTGTATGTGTACTCACCTATTTGTACTCACCTATTTGTGTCTGCTAGATCGAGCATTGACTCTTGGATCCCGCCTTTCGAGCATCGGATGTTTACAGCAATGACTCCGGTCCTATTTCCCTATCATACCTAGTTTTAAATGTATGAATAGTTTTGCTTCACAACCTGTTCCTTAAGGAATGTGTGTGTGTGTGTGTGTGTGTGTGTGTGTGTGTGTGTGTTGTGTGTGTGTGTGTGTGTGTGTGTGCCTATATATGTGCGTGTGAGACATTTCACTGAACATATACAGATAGCACATTGTGCCTTGTGGAAAAGAAGAAGCTGGACAAAAAAATGCAAATATACACGAGGACAAACAAGGTGAGACCAGACACTGCCTGGAAGACGATCAAACACCACCTCCGTCCACACACGCACACACTACCTCAGTTACCACACACAAACATCACCACAGTCTATACGTGAAACCTTCTATCATGTGGTGGGTCTCTTGTGTGCCCCGTATGTACCTGTGTACACATACACATGCATACATACATCGCAGGCTTACCTGAATGGGTGGAAAAAGAAGTAAAAACATTATTGAAATGAATTTGAAAACCAGGTCTTAAATGAAGCTCCCCCATCCCCCTCCTCCCCCTTCTCTCACACACATGCCACCAAACTAGTCCCAGAACTGAGAGGTATGAGCTACGAGGAAAGACTACGGGAGCTAAACCTTACGTCCCAAGAAGACAGAAGAGTAAGAGGAGACACGATAACCACCTACAAAATTCTCAGAGGACTTGACAGGGTGGACAAAGACAAACTATTTAGCATGGGTGGAACACGAACAAGGGAACACAGATGGAAACTTAGTACCCGAATGAGAGACAGCGGCATTAGAAAAATGGTTTTCAGTGTCAGAGTAGTTAACAAATGAAATGCATTAGGCAGTGATGTGGTGGAGGTTCACTCCATACACAGTTTCACATGTAAATTTGATAGAATCCAGTAGGCTTCAGAATCTGTACACCTGTTAATTTACAGTTGAGAGGTGGGGCCAAAGAGCCGAAGCTCAACCCCCGCAAGCACAACTAGATGAGTGGTGAGTACAAATAGGTGAGCGCACGCACATACACACACACACACACACACACACACACACACACACACACACACACACACACACACACACACACACACACACACACACACACAGGAAATGAAAATGGAAGTGATGTGGTGGAGGCTGACTCCATACATAGTTTCAAATATAGATATGACAGAGCCCAGTAGGCTCAGGAATCTGTACACCAGTTGATTGACAGTTGAGAGGCGGGACCAAAGAGCCAAAGCTCAAGCCCCGCAAGCACAATTAGGTGAGTACACACACACACACACAGGCTGCGGGAAATGCACCTTACGACACTGGAAGACAGAAGAGTAAGGGGAGACATGATCACAATCTACAAATTCTCAGGGGAATCGACCGGGTAAACAAGGATAAACTATTCAGCACTGGTGGTACGCGAACAAGGGGACACAGGTGGAAACTGAGTACCCACATGAGCCACAGGGACGTTAGAAGGAACTTTTTAAGTGTCAGAGTAGTTAACAGATGGAATCCATTAGGCAGTGATGTGGTGGTGTCTGACTCCAAACACAGTTTCAAATGTAGATATGACAGAGCCCAGTAGGCTCAGGAATCTGTACACCAGTTGATTGACTGTTGAGAGGCGGGACCAAAGAGCCAAAGCTCAAACCCCGCAAGCACAAATAGGTAAGTACACACACAAACACACACACCTGTTGATTGACGGTTGAGAGGCGGGACCGAAGAGCCAGAGCTCAACCCCCGCAAGCACAATTAGGTGAGCAATTAGGTGAGTACACACACACACACACACACACACACACACACACACACACCACACACACACACACACACACACACACACACATATACACAGACTGGGCGTGCTCCCTACATATTCTGAATCTAATCAAGAACAAGAGGAGAGAGGAGTGGCGACAGTGGGCCAGTATACTGGAGAAGAGAGTTTGGGAAAATATGGGAATTTACAAAGGATAGATCAGTGCAAATAGTGTGTAATATGCAGTACAGAAATGCTCTGAAGGTGAAGGACACTGAGCAACTCTCCTGTGTTAATCTATAGAGTCTCACTTAATGGTGGAGACTTACCAGACAGCTGGATGATAGTTTATTCATATCGTTAATCAAGAAAGAAGAGATAAATGAACCCCTTAACTACAAACCAGGATCACTGGCATCTGTATCCTGCAATACATGCCGGTCATGCCAATACATGCCAATAGGGAGCCGGTCGGCCGAGTGGACAGCACACTGGACTTGTGATCCTGTGGTCCTGGGTTCAATCCCAGGCGCTGGCGAGAAACAATGGGCAGAGTTTCTTTCACCCTATGCCCTGTTACCTAGCAGTAAAATAGGTACCTGGGTGTTAGTCAGCTGTCACGGGCTGCTTCCTGGGGGTGAAAGCCTGGTCGAGGACCGGGCCGCGGGGACACTAAAGCCCCGAAATCATCTCAAGATAACCTCAAGAAGGTACTTCCAATGATAATTGAAGCAGCTAGAGAGAATAACTTTGGTATCCAATTGATCTCACGAACTCACTGACTGGAAAATATGCCTGTTGAACCTACTGAAGCTCAGCGGTAAGATCAAAGTTTTCAAACAAGAACGCATCTTCCTTTACTTCCAGAAAGCCTTTGACAAAAGGCTACAAAGGCTAACGTACAAATTTTGAGAAGCAGGCAGGCGTGCCTGTATAAGAAGAAACAGAGAGTAACAGAGAGAGAAAAGATATCAGAATGGAGGAAGATAACAAGCGGGTTGCCTCAATAACTGTACAGTAAACCATCAATTCTCTTTCTCCTAAATGTTCATAATTTATATATGGGTCTTGATCTACGACGACTGTACCCTGAAGGCTCAGAGCACCAATTCATAGAATGGGCACCAGAAGCAAAGATACAGATGAAAAGTTCAAAACATGGAACACAATAACGAGAGGGGAAGGCTAGAACACACTAGTCAGAAGCATGACATATCAAGGGAAGAAGGGAGAGATAATGCACAGTGTTAAATTATATTTAATAAGATATTCTGGAATTGGGATAAAGGGCACTGAGCAACTAAAAATTAGAAAGGCCTTTCTAAGAAGCAAAAATTAGCCCTCCCTAGCACATCTTGCCCGAAACGCTATGCGTACTAGTGGCTTTAGGTATTGTATGTACTACCTCTATCTTTAAATCTAACAGAATGTTTGTACAGTAACGCTGCAACTAAGTATGTACTGTTCCTAAATCAATTATTATTATTATTATTATTATTATTATTATTATTATTATTATTATTATTATTATTATTATTATTATCTAGGCGAGCACAGTCACAGCCTTCACCACACGCTCCGACATTACGCAACGCCCACCAACTAGCACGTAGGGAAGTAATGGAACACGCGGTAAAGAGAAAATCCTAATCAAATTCCTTCCAAAACAACAGTTCTCCGTCGACCAGAAATAACGGCACCTCCCGCGTCAAGAGTCTGTCTCCCGCCTCCCACCAAACTCTTACCCAGACACACACAATAAAGAAAAAAAGGCAATTCATTCTGGATTTCTTCCCACGGTGTGCAGACGAGCTGTTCAATATGTTCACTCGCGTGCGAATCCGTGTGCAAATTCAGGCTTCCAAAACGAGAAAGAGCAAAAAAAATATGTTGGATTGATTAAATGCCGGACGGGTGAATAATGGATTGGTTTGGGAAGAGGAGGGAGGGGAGGGGGGGGGGTGTGAGTGGATGTTTTAGAAGGGGGGGGGGTTGTGGATTTTAGTCATGGGGAAAATTTGAATTTGGAAGAGATGGGGGTTGAAGGGAGCTCTCTCTCTTCTATTCAACGAAAACTTTTAGAAAATCATGTATTGAAGTGCGAAGTCAGCACAGGTCGTGAACGAAGCACTGCTTGAAAAATTTTCGAACAGGTCGAGAAAACCACATAGGTCATCAGTTGTGAATCATCTTGTGAGTTGTGAGTCATAGGTCACCTGAGGAAGGTCACCTGGTCACCTGTTGTGAGTTGTGAGTCATAGGTCATCTGTTGTGAGTCATCTTGTGAGTTGTAAGTCACAGGTTATCTGTTTTCCTTCCATACAAACTTCCTTCAAGAGATATACTCTTAAAGAGCGAGGTAGACTAACAGAGAGATGGACAATGAAACAGTTGTATACAGATATTTAAGCAGACACAGACACGTAAAAACTTAGTCAAAACACAAACACAGCTGTAGATCACAGACAAACACAGCCATACAGACAACAGATAAACACAAACACATAAGCATCAGACAAAGACAAATAGATGGACAAAAGACAAACACAGACAGGTGGACCAAAGACAAATACAGATCAGATAGACAAAATATAAATACAGAGAGATGGACATTTTGTTCATCTTTCTGTGTTTATATTTTAGTTTATTTATATTACAAACACAAAGAGATGGACAAAATACAAACACAGACAGATGGACAAAAGACAAACACAGACAAACAACGATAATCGTAGACATACACACACACAAACGAAAACAAACTTAACCACTAAACCCAAGCAAAAGTGAAACCACTTTATTGAAAACTGTCCAAGAGCAGTTGATGGCATTAAGTTCCTGGTGGAGAAACTTCATGGCAACTGTCCCAGTACCATCCTGGACATGGCAACTGCCCCAGTACCATCCTGGACATGGCAACTGTCCCAGTACCATCCTGGACATGGCAACTGTCCCAGTACCATCCTGGACATGGCAACAGTCCCAGTACCATCCTGGACATGGCAACTGTCCCAGTACCATCCTGGACATGGCAACTGTCCCAGTACCATCCTGGACATGGCAACTGTCCCAGTACCATCCTGGACATGGCAACTGTCCCAGTACCATCCTGGACATGGCAACTGTCCCAGTACCATCCTGGACATGGCAACTGTCCCAGTACCATCCTGGACATGGCAACTGTCCCAGACCATCCTGGACATGGCAACTGTCCTAGTACCATCCTGGACATGGCAACTGTCCCAGTACCATCCTGGACATGGCAACTGTCCCAGTACCATCCTGGACATGGCAACTGACCCAGTACCATCCTGGACATGGCAACTGTCCCAGTACCATCCTGGACATGGCAACTGACCCAGTACCATCCTGGACATGGCAACTGACCCAGTACCATCCTGGACATGGCAACTGTCCCAGTACCTCCTGCTCTCTCTGCTCGTCGCCTGGGGGTTCTTCCTGTGCTCCCCAGGTCGCCCCACAACTCTCCCAGGACCCCATATTTGTGCCCCACCAATTACGGGGGTGTCATGCACTCTGTCATGCAGCCACTTCCTATTTGGGAACCGAGAAACTTTGCATCACGGAACACAAATATTTGCATCTACCAATTACACATTTTGGTGTGTTTTTTTACCATGCATTTGCCTATTTTATATTGTGTGGATTTTGTTCTTTCGTTCAAAAGCGGATAAATTTCATTCCCCCGTTTTTTTTTTAGCAAATAACGTGTACATTTTGGAATGGGGGTACTCTATTATAATTGGGTACTCTCCTATAGGAAACATTATGCGATTTTTTTCAACATCTACTTCACGTCTCAACCAATTTTAGAATCAGACTTTTCTTCGCCTGAGGCTACTGGAATTTAATCGCTGTATATATAATCAGATGACCCCTGTTGTATTGCATTCAACCCCAATTAAGACTTGTCTGGGTTGATATTATGAGTCTTGTGGTGGGTTGATATTTTGAGTCTTATGACGGCACATGTCAACTTCTCATGATTATTAAATGATTTATCATCTGACATAAATTTGTACGAGTTAGCGGATTGATGCTCTTAAGTCCACGCTGACAGGTGACTGTCCACCGCTGACAGGTGACTGTCCACGCTGACAGGTGACTTATTAATACACTTGCGGCGTCAGTCGAACACATATTTGATCTAAAGAAACGAAGACAGTACCTGTATGTGTGTGTGTGTGTGTGTGTGTGTGTGTGTGTGTGTGTGTGTGTGTGTGTGTGTGTGTGTGTGTGTTTGTGTGTGTGTGTGCCCACCTAGTACTCACCTAGTTGTGTTTGCGGGGGTTGAGCTCTGGCTTTTTGGTCCCGCCTCTCAACCGTCAATCAACAGGTGTACAGTTTCCTGAGCCTATTGGGCTCTATCATATCTACACTTGAAACTGTGTATGGAGTCAGCCTCAGCCACCTCACTTCCTAATGCATTCCATTTGTCAACCACTCTGACACTAAAAACGTTCTTTCTAATATCTCTGTGGCTCATTTGGGCACTCAGTTTCCACCTGTGTCCCCTAGTGCGTGTGCCCCTTGTGTTAAATAGCCTGTCTTTATCTACCCTATCAATTCCCTTCAGAATCTTAAATGTGGTGATCATGTCCCCCCTAACTCTTCTGTCTTCCAGCGAAGTGAGGTTTAATCCCGTAGTCTCTCCTCGTAGCTCATACCTCTCAGCTCGGGTACTAGTCTGGTGGCAAACCTTTGAACCTTTTCCAGTTTAGTCTTATCCTTGACTATATATGGACTCCATGTTGGGGCTGCATACTCCAGGATTGGCCTGACATATGTGGTATACAAAGTTCTGAATGATTCTTTACACAAGTTTCTGAATGCCGTTCGTATGTTGGCCAGCCTGGCATATGCCGCTGATGTTATCCTCTTGATATGTGCTACAGGAGGCAGGTCTGGCGTGATATCAACCCCCAAGTCTTTTTCTTTGATTCCTGAAGAATTTCCTCTCCCAGATGATACCTTGTATCTGGCCTCCTGCTCCCTACACCTATCTTCATTACATTACATTTGGTTGGGTTAAACTCTAACAACCATTTGTTCGACCATTCCTTCAGCTTGTCTAAGTCTTCTTGAAGCCTCAAACAGTCCTCTTCTGTTTTAATCCTTCTCATAATTTTGGCATCATCCGCAAACATTGAGAGAAATGAATCTATACCCTCCGGGAGATCATTTACATATATCAGAAACAAGATAGGACCGAGTACAGAGCCCTGTGGGACTCCACTGGTGACTTCACGCCAATCGGAGGTCTCACCCCTCACCGTAACTCTCTGCTTCCTATTGCTTACGTACTCCCTTATCCACTGGAGCACCTTACCAGCTTCACCTGCCTGTCTCTCCAGCTTATGTACCAGCCTCTTATGCGGTACTGTGTCAAAGGCTTTCCGACAATCCAAGAAAATGCAGTCCGCCCAGCCCTCTCTTTCTTGCTTAATCTTTGTCACCTGATCGTAAAATTCTATCAAGCCTGTAAGGAAAGATTTACCCTCCCTGAACCCATATTGGCGATTTGTCACGAAGTCCCTTCTCTCCAGATGTGTTACCAGGTTTTTTCTCACGATCTTCTCCATCACCTTGCATGGTATACAAGTCAAGGACACTGGCCTGTAGTTCAGTGCCTCTTGTCTGTCGCCCTTTTTGTATATTGGGACCACATTCGCCGTCTTCCATATTTCTGGTAGGTCTCCCGCGTGTGTGTGTGTGTGTGTGTGTGTGTGTGTGTGTGTGTGTGTGTGTGTGTGTGTGTGTGTGTGTGTACTAGTCATTATGCAAAATCACTGTGAATGCTTGGTCAGGAAGGCTCCCAGAATATGTACATATGCAAAGAGGAAAGTGTGTGTGTATTGTCATGCAACTCCAGGAAAATTAAAAGTCAAAACTTGCAACAGGTCAAAAGATGACACAACCAGACATTCCCTTCCTGACACGTCAAGGCTTAACCTTCCTGCCACTACCAAACTCTTGTTGGAAAAAGTAGACTTTTATATCCTAATACAACCAGATTCAACCCTCCAGACACGACCATACTTTGCAGTATTTAGACGACCAGACGCACTCCTGTTGAAACGACCATACTCACCCCCATTGAAACAACAAGACTTACTAGTGTTCAGTGTGAAGCATTAAACTACACCTAAGCAGTTCATTTTCTGCTTGTGGGCTTCGGGGGGAAACTAACACGGAGAAACAGATATAAAGGAAGCAGCTCTGTCCATCTCTTAAATGATGGGAAAACAGCAGAATCAGTTGAATGAAGTAGTAGATATGAATAAAGAGAGGAACAGTGAAAAGAAGGAAGGAAGTATAACGACCCTAAAGAGGTAGGCGATAAAGGCAGATAAATATAAACATTTTCTGTCTCATTAAGACAGAGAGAGAGAGCATAAAATCTTCACATGAATCCATGAATCAGACAAATAAAGTAAAGATGATAAAACATGTACAAATCATTAAAAACCCAGGATAGAAGAAAATAAAATAATAATAAAATAATATAGAAGACGAAGACGATGAAACAATTAAAGATAAACACAGTAAAACAAAGTTTCGTCCCAACTGTTGTCGTCTCACTTTTACGTTTATTAAAGTTCTGTTTGCACCACTTGCTGCTCCAAACTGACCTTCCAAACAACGCTGGCCGAAAGAAAACAAAAATGATAATTTCTCTCTTGCGTCTCAAACTATTATTATAATTAAATCTCTATTGACAAAATTAATTACAATTTTGCCTAATCTGAGGATTTTGACAAAGTCTTATTAAAGTGAAGATAATCGTCTCAAACTGTGGTTCTTATTCCAGTTTCACACCTCGTGAACTGAAGAACACAAGAATACATATATACATTTTGAAAGGAATTCCTGGACACTGATGTGACGCTTTCAAGAGCCTGGCCTAAAGTTGATCTTGACAGCTTCTTCGCCATCTTAAAAGTCATCTTAATGCACATTTTCAGCAAATTGTTTCGAACAACTTTCAATAAATTTAAATATTATTAAATCTGGTCATGGTTACAGTCTAACAGATGCACGGATAGAATAATATAAATATTTTGAATTTTAATACTCGTCTCGAGGAATGTATTTGTATCCAAATTTCAGAATCACCTTTCCTTCACAACAGCATTTCATCGGAATAAAGCATTTTATTCGTGCCTTTGAACATTAAAAGGATGAGCATATATGTAAATTTAGACGCGGAACATTCGCGTAGATCAAAATACATGATACAGTATGCACATGATAGAGTAAGCACATGGCACAATATGCACATGGTGCAAAATGAAGCACATGAACAATGGGGCATGAAGTGGATAAAGCAAAAATATCCGGTGAAGCCTATAAGGAGGGAAAACCCGGAAGGAAGACGAATTGTGGGAGGCAGGGGGGCCAGGCTAGGTGTTGTGTTGGTGACCAGCAGGTGTGGAGAGGTTACAACCCTTTGTGGTGACCAGCAGGTGTGGAGAGGTTACAACCTTGTGTTGGTGACCAGCAGGTATGGAGAGGTTACAACCCTTGTGTTGGTGACCAGCAGGTGTGGAGAGGTCACAACCCTTGTGAGGGCCTGCACCCGGCTGCGGTGTAGATCCTTCCTCTTCTTCAACTCCGATAACATTCCCTTTGCTGAGAGCACTGTATTCGTGTTCGTAGCATTAGCTCAAACTTTGTTGATCCTCTGTGGTGGCCACTCCACAAGCCTGAGCAACGTAGCACCCATTCAGCAAGCTTAATAAATGTAACAAATGGTTTACTCTTCAACAAGGGTAACCTTACTTTCACTCCCCAAGCTTAAGTCATCAGTACCCATCCAAGGAGCAAAATAACCAAGGATTAGTTGGTTCAATCAACAGCTATCGTTGGGTAAGATTACAGCCTTTGTCACGTTAAACAACCGGAAACTGTTTGCTACTGGATACATGTGGGCATTAAGGATCATTAAACAGGTGTGAAGGCGTTTGGAAAAAGAGCGGGAAGGGGAGAGGATGGGCGAGGAGAACAAAGGAATAAAGAAAAGAGATGGAGAACACAGAGAAGACAACGATACTCACAGGGAGCTGGACAAGGCATAGAGACAGTCGGCCAGGTAGGAGAAGTCCTGGAACATTCAGGCCGCTTTAAAGGCCATGACTTTTTTTTTTTTGCAGGGATATTCCTGCGCGGGCCCTAAGCCTCTGGCTGTTGCCCACTAAGTGTTGTTGTCTGTTTACTTGGGCGGAGTATGAGTATATGACTCGTATGGGCGCTTTAGTAAGATTTTGGCATGTGTTTAACAACTTCTTCTGCACTGTTGAATCTAAGTTGAAATCTTAAGGGTTTGTAACTGTGCACTGTGTTAA
>WNGS01163555.1:6164464-6178663 GCA_020271785.1 Procambarus virginalis
CACACCACACACACCCAAGGAAGCAGCCCGTAGCAGCTGTTTAACTCCCAGGTACCTATTTACTGCTAGGTGAACAGGGGACATCATAGTGAAACAAACTCTGCCCATTTATTTCTGCTTCATGCCGGGAATCGAATTTAGGCACTTGGGACTACGCCTCTCCGAATGCTGTCCGTTCAGCGGCGAGACCCCTGTGTATTCACCTAGTTGAATTCAGCTAGTTATGCTTGCAGGGGTTGAGCTTTGCTCTTTCGGCCCGCCTCTCAACTGTCAATCAACTGTTTCAAACTAATACTACTATCTTTTTTTCACATCACACACGTACACACACCCCAGGAAACAGCCCGTGACAGCTGACTATCTCCCAGGTACCTATTTTCTGCTAGGTAACAGGGGCATAGGATGAAAGAAATTCAGCCCAATGTTTCTCGCCGGCGCCGGGATCGAACCCGGGACCACAGGATCACATGTCCAGCGTGCTGTCCGCTCGACTGGCCGGCCCTCAACACACAGGGCAGGCCGGTGTGTGTGTGTGTGTGTGTGTGTGTGTGTGTGTGTGTGTGTGTGTGTGTGTGTGTGTGTGTGTGTGTGTGTGTGTGTGTGTCTTGTATCGTTTCATTATGTCAATATTACTCTTTCTTTCTTTTTCTCTTTCTTCTTCTCATCATTTCCTGATATTCCATTCTCCTCATCCGCTTTCAATTCGTCTCACCTCCTACTCACTTCCTTGTAATCTTATCACAAAAAAAAATAAAAAGGAGGAAGAAGTGGGGAAAATTCGAGAAGTCAATGTTATCCGGACAGCCTCTCTGAGCCTGGGAAACAAGTCCCTAGCTCGAGTATGTTTCATCGCCTGGCTGTGTTGAGTTTTTTCAGGGTGAAGAAGAACCCTTAAAGGTTCACAGGCAGCGGCCCGTGTTGCCTGTGTGTGTGTGTGTGTGTGTGTGTGTGTGTGTGTGTGTGTGTGTGTGTGTGTGTGTGTGTGTGTGTGTGTGTGTGTTAACTATGTGTGTCTGCAGAATCGAGCTATTAGCCCTTGGACCCAGCCTTTCTAACCAGTCTATTTTTCCTGTATGATATCTAATACATATATTTCGCTTACACACACACACACACACACATCCCCAGGAAGCAGCCCGTAGCAACGGTCTAACTCCTAGATACCAATTTACTGCTAGGTGAACAGAGGCATCGGCGTTAAAGAAACTGTCCATTTGTTTCTTCCTCCATCAGGTAATCAAACCCGGGATATTGGGACTACGACCCCCCAGGAGCTGTCCACAAGATCTATTGTGTAATTACCTAAGTGTAGTTACAGGATGAGAGCTACGCTCGTGGTGTCCCGTCTTCCCAGCACTCTTTGTCATATAACGCTTTGAAACAACTGACGGTCTAGGCCTCCACCACCTTCTCACCTAACTTGTTCCAACCGTCTACCACTCTATTTGCGAAAGTGTGGTACTTCTTATATTTCTTCGGCTTCAGTGTTTAGCTAGTTTAAATCTATGACTTCTTGTTCTTAAAGTTCCAGGTCTCAGGAAACCTTCCCTATCGATTTTATCAATTCCTGTTACTATTTTGTATGTAGTGATCATATCACCTCTTTTTCTTCTCTCCTCTAGTATTGGCATATTTAATGCCTCTAACCTCTCCTCGTAGCTCTTGCCCTTCAGTTCTGGGAGCCACTTAGTAGCGTGTCTTTGCACCTTTTCCAGTTGATGTGCTTCTTAAGATATGGGCACCACACAACCGCTGCATATTCTAGCTTTGGCCTAACAAAAGTCGTGAACAATTTCTTTAGTATATCGCCATCCATGTATTTAAAAGCAATACTGAAGTTAGAAAGCGTGGCATAGGCTCCTCGCACAATATTCTTTATGTGGTCCTCAGGTGATAGTTTTCTATCTAGAACCACCCCTAGATCTCTTTCTTTACCAGAATTCTTTAAAGATTTCTCACATAATATATAGGTTGTGTGGGGTCTATGTTCTCCTATTCCACATTCCATAACATGGCATTAATTAAAATTAAATTCCATTTGCCATGTGGTGCTCCAAATACTTATTTTGTCCAGGTCATCTTGAAGGGCATGACAATCATCTAAGTTTCTTATCCTTTCTATGTGTGTGTGTGTGTGTGTGTGTGTGTGTGTGTGTGTGTGTGTGTGTGTGTGTGTGTGTGTGTGTGTGTTCATCTAGATGTGCTTGCAGGTTTGAGATCAACTCCCATGCCCCACCTTTCCAACTACTGGTCAGGTAATGGAATGACGATCATTCCTCGTGATTCTCATCGTTTTATTCTGTTGAAGTACTTTATTAAATTCGCCTCTATGGTCCCTCCCAATAGTTGTCATTAATAACAGCACCTCCTAGCTGCGTCCTTCAGCATCCATCATCACCACAATATCTCACTTCCTTGAACGTAAGGGGCCGTTAAGATAACAGGGATTTATGTCCATTTCCGTCAATTGTTCTCTCATTATGGTTGTAAAAAGTGAAACTTCGTGTAAAGAGGTGCTGTGATATATGAGTTTGTCTGTCTGTCAGTGCATTCATGTCAATCTATTTGTCTTCCTTTCTCGATGTCTGCGTTACAGGCTTTTCTGCCTGTCAGTTAGTTTATGACTGTCTATCCACTTGTCTATCCACTGTTTTCTTGTCTGTATGTCTCTTATCAAAAGGTCCGTCAATTAGTCTGTCTGTCTGCCTTTCTGGTATTATCACAATATAACATTCTCTCAGACAGTCACACACTGCCAGAGGAAGTTCTCTCACTCTCATACTCTCACACGCTCTCTATATCTATCACACAATTTAACAGCCTTCACAAATACGTATCTACTCTTACTAAATCTAACAAGCATCCCTACCTTCTGTAGAAGTCTCAGGGTGCTATCACTCTGTCGCACTCATTCTTGCACACTCTCTCGCACATATTCTCACACACGCTCTCGCACACCTTCGTGTACGCTCCCGCACGCACTCACACACGTTCCCACGCCCTCGTTAGAGTAACCCTCTGCTCTGTGTAAGTCTTTTTGACCTAGAAATGAAGGAGAGGATGTAAAGGCCAGGGAAGGAGGATGTCTCGAAGAACAACTATAGCACACACACACACACACACACACACACACACACACACACACACACACACACACACACACACACACACACACACACACACACAGACATTCAAGATTCTCAGGGGAATCGACAGGGTTGATAGAGACAGGCTGTTTAACACAAGGGGCACAAGCACTAGGGGACACAGGTGGAAACTGAGTGCCCAAATGAGCCACAGAGATATTAGAAAGAACTTTTTTAGTGTCAGAGTGGTTGACAAATGGAATGCATTAGGAAGCGATGTGGTGGAGGCTGACTCCATACACAGTTTCAAGTGTAGATATGATAGAGCCCATTAGGCTCAGGAAACTGTACACCTGTTTATTGACGGTTGAGAGGCGGGACCAAAGAGCCAGAGCTCAACCCCCGCAAGCACAACTAGGTGAGTACAACTAGGTGAGTACACACACACACACACACGCGCGCGCGCGCGCACGCCCCCGCAAGCACAATTAGGTGAGTCCCCTATACACATCCGGTTCCAATACAAATCTGAGGTGAGACCCATTCCCCTGTATGTGTGCCCAGCATGTAACCTCCTCCTGAAAAGAACAAGGAAAAACAAGGAAGGGTGTAAAGATATGTAGCGAGGCCTGTTCCTGAGCTGATTTTGAGCTACGAGGAAAGTCAGGGAACTGAACCTCATCTCTGGAGGAGAGGAGAGATAAGGGAAGGAGGGGAATGACAACGACTTATCAGATTCTGACGGAAATTTACAAACTTGACAAAACAACATTGTTCAAAGCCAAGTTGAGTGGCATAGATAGAAACTATTGTAAATCACAGACAAGTACGAAAGAATTTTATATATATATATATATATATATATATATATATATATATATATATATATATGTCGTACCTAGTAGCCAGAACTCACTTTTTGGCCTACTATGCAAGGCCCGATTTGCCTAATAAGCCAAGTTTTCCTGAATTAATATATTTTCTCTAATTTTTTTCTTATGAAATGATAAAGCTACCCATTTAATTACGTACGAGGTCAATTTTTTTATTGTAGTTAAAATTAATGTAGATATATGACCGAACCTAACCAACCCTACCTAACCTAACCTAACCTATCTTTATTGCTTAGGTTAGGTTAGGTAGCCGAAAAAGTTAGGTTAGGTTAGGTTAGGTAGGTTAGGTAGTCGAAAAACAATTAATTCATGAAAACTTGGCCTATTAGGCAAATCGGGCCTTGCATAGTAGGCTGAGAAGTGCGTTCTGGCTACTAGGTACGACATATATATATATATATATATATATATATATATATATATATATATATATATATATATATATATTATATACCCTAGAAGAGGTACCACCCCTGGTGCAAGAGCAGGGACCCATAGCCTCGGAGAAGAAAATAAAGAGTACTCAGAGAAGACCTTGTGGATCCTCACTGAACACTTTGATATTTTCTTCTCCTACCACCCCTATTATTTTGGTATGTGTGAATATTTATCTAACTTTATTTGAAAATGTCATTACACAAAAAAGTTACAATATTGATTACATGCAGGGTACAAGGCTGCTTGTCACAAGTTGAATAGCTCCTCAAGCTCCTCAGATGGCGGGCAGGAACCATGGATGCAGTGATTATTTCCTCTCTGGATTGCCACACTAAGGCGCTGAAAAAGAAAACTGGCAGCTCTAGGGTCTCTAGTTGTTTTGATTAGCTTAGACCCCCAACTCCTTCAAAAAGCTAGCAGCACTTTTACCCAAGGCACCAAGTGTGTCTGAGGCAATGGGGACAAAATTATATTGGTGCTCAAGGTCTCTGTATTTACGTGACTTGGCCGCTTCCCGATGATTGGCAGCCCCTCCTGCTTGTGTAGCACTGAAGTCAACATAGGTATTGGCTAAAGTTGAAAGGCAAGTGTAGTCCCACACCAACTGTCTACCATTCTTCCAGGGCTTCACCGTGATTCCGTCTGGGCGACCGACAGGCTCATCAGAGTTGCGGGACATTAGGTAACGGGGCTCTCTCTCTGCTAGACAACCGGCTGTGGTAAGGCTTCTCTTAATAATGTCATTGACCTCGCCGTGTCTTGCATGCCATCCTCCTGTCCTTTGGCAGAGAAGGCCATGCCGTCCGTACCTGTCGGCCTCTGCCTCGCCGCAAATACACCTGTATTCGGTGTGGATTGGGGCAGCGAGGCGGAGAGCCACGGCAATTCGGAGGGCCTGCGGTGTGAGACGGGTGCCGGTTGCTGACATTGGGGTTGCTAATCGGAAGTCCCCCTGTATGGGGAACTGCTACAGCTTTAAGTCGGGCAGTGTCATGTGGTGTTGTCGCAGCTTCTAGCAAAGTCGCAGTTTCTTGATCGGCAATGGGGCGATCCAAGCTGGATTGCTTATGGGCTTCAGAAGGCGGTGGTTGGGGTGCTGGTCCTGCGAGAGAGACCCATTTGGTTGTGCAGTCTGTGAAGCTGGGATCATGTACCCCTGCCTGTTGAACTAGGTGCTCAGGTAGGATTTTCTTCACCAAGTTGTCAGACCCCACTGAAGAGGGCAGGAACGCTGGTACAGCAATTTGTGTTGCTGTGCGCACGCCAAGGCCCCCGAGTCTGACAGGAAGGGAGGCCTGTTTCCACTGTGAGTCGCTGAGGGAAAGATTGAGGGCTTTTTCTAGTGTTGATTTCAGCAAGCTGTCGTGCTCTTCTAATTTAATATTGTTGAAAGATGGCGAAGATCTTAGAAAGTAGGTCAGCCTGGGGAGGGACAAGCATCTGGTGATGAGGTAAAGTGCATCATGGGCATCGATGTCTTCAATCCTCTCGTTCATCCTCTTCAGGTCAGTGATCTTCTTACCAAGGACCTCGTCGATGGCATTCCTTCCAAGAGGTACACATTATATATATATAATATATATATATATATATATATATATATATATATATATATATATATATATATATATATATATATTGGGGGTACTACCTCTGGTTGATTGTACGTACCTATAAGCCTCGAAGAAGACGATATGCAGCACCCGGAAGAGCCTTGTCGGGCTCTCGTGCAAGGCACATATTGTCTTCTCCTACCAACCCTGTTTATATTAACATATATAGGGAAATTTATTGTACAAGATCACATGATTACAAAATGTGGCCTTAACACATACACAACACAACCAATACAAGTAAAATGGAAAAACACGCCAATTGGAAACATTGATAAAAGTCAGAGGCAGATTCGATCATTGTTGCAAGTCAAACACTTTTTCGAATTCCTCCGAAGTTGCACTCTTACCCAAGATGCAATAGGCATTTTCCCTCTGAATCTCCCCTCTCTCTCTCTTATATATATATATATATATATATATATATATATATATATATATATATATATATATATAACAATTATAAAAGTAGAAATCGGCACTATTTAATTGGACAAACCGGAAATCTATTTTTTACTTGTGTTGAAAAGTCAAACTAAACTACCCTAACTAAACCTTCCTAGGTCTAACACACGATATCTGAGGCCTAATATAGTACATATGTGTGCTATACTAGGCCTAGGAATATTTCAGTTTGGTTGTTAGCTTCATTTTTTAAGAATTCGTTACTAGTCAGTATACTACTATCTGGTTGATACCTGGTTGATACCTGGTTGATGGGGTTCTGGGAGTTCTTCTACTCCCCAAGCCCGGCCCTAGGCCAGGCTTGACTTGTGAGAGTTTGGTCCACTAGGCTGTTGCTTGGAGCGGCCCGCAGGCCCACATACCCACCACAGCCCGGTTGGTCCGGCACTCCTTGGAGGAATAAATCTAGTTTCCTCTTGAAGATATCCACGGTTGTTCCAGCAATATTTCTTATGCTTGCTGGGAGGACGTTGAACAACCGCGGACCTCTGATGTTTATACAGTGTTCTCTGATTGTGCCTATGGCACCTCTGCTCTTCACCGGTTCTATTCTGCATTTTCTTCCATATCGTTCACTCCAGTACGTCGTTATTTTACTGTGCAGATTTGGTACTTGGCCCTCCAGTATCTTCCAAGTGTATATTATTTGATATCTCTCTCGTCTTCTTTCTAGTGAGTACATTTGGAGAGCTTTGAGACGATCCCAATAATTTAGGTGCTTTACCTCGTCTATGCGTGCCGTATATGTTCTCTGTATTCCCTCTATTTCAGCAATCTCTCCTGCTCTGAAGGGGGAAGTGAGTACTGAGCAGTACTCAAGACGGGACAACACAAGTGACTTGAAGAGTACAACCATTGTGATGGGATCCCTGGATTTGAAAGTTCTCGTAATCCATCCTATCATTTTTCTGGCTGTCGCAATATTTGCTTGGTTATGCTCCTTAAACGTTAGGTCGTCAGACATTATTATTCCCAAATCCTTTACATGTTGTTTTCCTACTATGGGTACATTTGATTGTGTTTTGTACTCTGTATTATGTTTAAGGTCCTCATTTTTACCGTACCTGAGTACCTGGAATTTATCACTGTTAAACATCATGTTATTTTCTGATGCCCAGTCGAAAACTTTATTAATATCAGCTTGAAGTTTTTCAATGTCTTCAGCCGAGGTAATTTTCATACTGATTTTTGTGTCATCTGCAAAGGATGATACGAAGCTGTGACTTGTATTTTTGTCTATATCTGATATGAGAATAAGGAAAAGCAGCGGTGCAAGGACTGTACCCTGAGGTACAGAGCTTTTAACTGCACTTGGACTAGATTTTTTATGGTTGACCGTTACTCGCTGAGTCCTGTTTGACAGAAAACTGAGTATCCAGCGTCCTACTTTACCAGTTATTCCCATTGACTTCATTTTGTGTGCTATCACGCCATGGTCACATTTATCGAAAGCCTTTGCGAAGTCCGTGTATATCACATCAGCATTCTGTTTTTCTTCTAATGCCTCAGTGACTTTGTCGTAATGCTCAAGTAGCTGTGAGAGGCACGATCTTCCCGCTCGAAATCCATGTTGCACGATCTTCCCGCTCGAAATCCATATCTGAAAGCTAAGTGCGTACGAATTCGTGACTATTGACGATCGTCACAACAGATACTATCTAAACAGGAGGATGTGTTGCGCACACACACATTCACCAGTTGATTGACATTTGACAGGCGGGACCAAAGAGCCAGAAATCAATCCCTTCAACCACAACTAGGCGAGTACACAACCACCCAACCAGAGCAGGTTCAGAACTGAGAGGAATGAATTATAAGAGAAGACTAAAAGAATAAATTGTCTCGTTATTAGATGAGAGCAGAAACACGAGAGACATGATCGCTACATACTAAACACTCAAAGAAATAGAAAGCGCAAACAATCAAAGATTACGGGAGGTACACGAACAAGGTAACACAGGTTGAAACTAGAGACATTAAGTGATCCAAATACATCATAAACAATATGTTCTGTGTCAAGGTTCAGAACAAATTTGAATGCTGTAAAGTTAGTGACGCCAAGCATAGTTTCAGCATCAGATATTACAGTGCACAATGATCTTGGAGACATGTGCGCAGCCCGGTTAAGAGGCAAGACCAAATAGCTGAAGCTTATCCCCCTCAAGTACAACTTGATGAGTGAAACTAGGTGAGTACATTCGTTAAGTACAAGTTTTATTAAAGTAAAAGTAAGTTGCATCCTAGCTCCATTATTTTCTTCGCTGTAGTGCGAATTATATATTTCTCATCAACTCAAGAAAAGTATCTCAAGGCTCTGTCATAGGCCTTATAGCCGCTGGGCTTGCATGCTTCTTGCCCCAAGTCACGTGACCAGCCGTCTGGTTGCTATGGTGGCTTCACGGTCGGCCGCCACACAGCGCTATCATGCCCTTTCTAATTACCCTAAACTCGACGCAACTGTGTCTGAGTGTGTGAAGTGTGTGGGAAGAGAGAGCGCATGCCATGAAGCAGCTGCCGTTACGCATTTATATACGCACGTCTCAAAGGGCGTATGTTAATGCGTAAGTGCGAAGGATCTCCGTGATGCACAATGGCGTAGCGAATTCTGTCATTATGTTTTACTTATCCATAAAGTGGCGTTGTGCGTTCTGTCAATATCATTTTATTTGATTTATCGCTGATGAGATGAGCCACGGCTGAAGAATCAAAATATTCGCAGGTGCACAGCAAAAGAGTATAGTAATATTATTAAACTCTATGGGGTTATAAATTAATGGTAATGCTTCATAACATGGGTTATAAATTACGATTTCCTGATTTTAGGAGATCGAATGTTAAGAGATTCGACTTTTTTGGTAAATAGAAATGCGGAGAATTTTTATCTGAGAAGTTTCCAGTTTTGGAAAAGCGCCAATATACCTCCAGAGCCTTGTTGATAAGCATGTACCGGACACCGCGTGGGTTATGTTGCTGGTACCCGTTGTCCCACATTCTGATTTCTCCAATACCACAACTAACAAGATCAAGAGAGAGAGCAAGAGCACATTAAAAAAAAAAACAAGAGAGAAAGCTAGAACAGATGCCGGAACGACAGACAGACAGACAGACAGACAGACAGGCAGAGTGAAGGTGTATGAGCAGAAATAAAAGGCTTCTAGAATCAGAATATATCGTGTAAACTCTAAAAGACATAAACGATGAGAGAAGGTGTCAAGCAGCAGGTAACACACCCACACTGAACACAATATGCTTTGTTCAGAATATTTACAAGAAAAACTAAGAAAGCTCTTGGAGGAAAGAAAGAAAGAATTATGAGCAAGTGAAAGGAGGAAGATTAGTGCAGGAGGAGGAGGAGGTGGGGGGGGGGGTAGAGGAAGTGAAGGCATAACGTGACTTAATGATTAAGAAGACACAGGAAGTGAGATGTGAAGGGAAGAAGGAGTAGTAGGATGGGGGAGAAGAAGGGCTTAAGTAGGAGGGCGAGAAAGAAGAGGGGCGGAGTAAGAAGAGGGGGGGAATAAGGAAAATGAGGGTGAGGAGAGAGTGAAGAAGTACAGAAGGAGGAGGAAGAGGCAAGAGGCAGACGATAAGGAGGGACAGGAATGGTAGGAGCAGCAAGAGGAGGAGGAAACGGAAAGAGCAGAAGGAAAGAGAAGAGGAGGATGAGGAGGAGGAAAGAGATGAGGAGGAGGAAAGAGATGAGGAGGAGGAGGAGGAGAAGGAGGAAAGAGAGAAGGAGAAGGAAAGAAAGAAGGAGGAGGAAAGAGAGAAGGAGGAGGAATGAGAGACGGAAGAGGAGGAGGAGGAACAGAAACAGATAGAGAAAGAGAAGGATGTCTCAAGAAGGAGCAAAAGATCATCGCAGGAAAACTCTAATTTGTTAAACAATTAAAGTTCAGATTTATGATGCATCGAGTCGAGCTGATGTTTTGTTCCTGGTCATGGTTATGGCCATGGTGGTGGTTATGGTTATGGTCATGGTGGGTGGCCATGGTTATGGTCATGGTGGTGGTTATGGTTATGGCCATGGTTGTGGTTGTGGTGGTGGCCATGGTTATGGTCATGGTGGTGGCCATGGTTATGGTCATGGTGGTGGCCATGGTTATGGTCATGGTGGTGGCCATGGTTATGGTCATGGTGGTGGCCATGGTTATGGTCATGGTGGTGGCCATGGTTATGGTCATGGTTATGGCCATGGTTATGGTCATGGTGGTGGCCATGGTTATGGTCATGGTGGTGGCCATGGTTATGGTCATGGTGGTGGCCATGGTTATGGTCATGGTGGTGGCCATGGTTATGGTCATGGTGGTGGCCATGGTTATGGCCATGGTTATGGCCATGGTTGTGGTCATGGTGGTGGCCATGGTTATGGTCATGGTGGTGGCCATGGTTATGGTCATGGTGGTGGCCATGGTTATGGTCATGGTGGTGGCCATGGTTATGGTCATGGTGGTGGCCATGGTTATGGTCATGGTGGTGGCCATGGTTATGGTCATGGTGGTGGCCATGGTTATGGTCATGGTGGTGGCCATGGTTATGGTCATGGTGGTGGCCATGGTTATGGTCATGGTGGTGGCCATGGTTATGGTCATGGTGGTGGCCATGGTTATGGTCATGGTGGTGGCCATGGTTATGGTCATGGTGGTGGCCATGGTTATGGTCATGGTGGTGGCCATGGTTATGGTCATGGTGGTGGCCATGGTTATGGTCATGGTGGTGGCCATGGTTATGGTCATGGTGGTGGCCATGGTTATGGTCATGGTGGTGGCCATGGTTATGGTCATGGTGGTGGCCATGGTTATGGTCATGGTGGTGGCCATGGTTATGGCCATGGTTATGGCCATGGTTGTGGTTATGGTGGTGGCCATGGTTATGGTCATGGTGGTGGCCATGGTTATGGTCATGGTGGTGGCCATGGTTATGGTCATGGTGGTGGCCATGGTTATGGTCATGGTGGTGGCCATGGTTATGGTCATGGTGGTGGCCATGGTTATGGTCATGGTGGTGGCCATGGTTATGGTCATGGTGGTGGCCATGGTTATGGTCATGGTGGTGGCCATGGTTATGGTCATGGTTATGGCCATGGTTATGGTCATGGTGGTGGCCATGGTTATGGTCATGGTGGTGGCCATGGTTATGGTCATGGTGGTGGCCATGGTTATGGTCATGGTGGTGGCCATGGTTATGGTCATGGTTGTGGTTGCAGTGGTGGCCATGGTTATGACCATGGTTATGGTTGTGGTCATGGTTATGGTTGTGGTCATGGTTATGGCAATTGTTATGGTAATGGTAGTGGCCATGGTTATGGTTAAGGTTGTGTTTATGGTCATGGTCTAAAGGGAGCCGGTCGGCCAAGAGGACAGCACACTGGACTTGTGATCCTGTGATCCTGGGTTCGATCCCGGGCGCCGGCGAGAAACAATGGACAGTTTCTTTCACCCTATGCCCCTGTTACCTAGCAGTAAAATAGGTACCTGGGTGTTAGTCAGCTGTCACGGGCTGCTTCCTGGGGGTGCCCCGAAATCATCTCAAGATAACCTCAAGATGGTGGTAATAAGTGTATCACCCCAAGTGTAACACCCCAGGTGTAACAATCACGAGGCCTCTGACACCCCAGGTGTAACAATCAAGACGCCTCTGACACCCCAAGTGTAACAATCACGAGGCCTCTGACACCCCAGGTGTAATAATCACGAGGTCTCTGACACCCCAGGTGTAATAATCACGAGGTCTCTGACACCCCAGGTGTAATAATCACGAGGTCTCTGACACCCCAGGTGTAATAATCACGAGGCCTCTGACACCCCAGGTGTAATAATCACGAGGCCTCTGACACCCCAGGTGTAACAATCACGAGGCCTCTGACACCCCAGGTGTAATAATCACGAGGCCTCTGACACCCCAGGTGTAATAATCACGAGGCCTCTGACACCCCAGGTGTAACAATCACGAGGCCTCTGGCAAGCCAGGTGTACACCCACACCCTGAGCAGTGTTGATAGTGAGGGTCCTGGAGGGACTGGTGGTGGTGGTGTGGGTTCCTTAAACAGTCGCTAAATTGCGTCACTGGAACCGACTCTAAATTTGTAGTTAAAGCTTAATGATAAACGGTAGCTTAGCCCGCCGTGTAGAGCAGTCCAACGAGTTGCCGTTATCTTGAGTAGCCGTAACTTGTAAACATTCTTACTAAACACTCTGTGAACCCCCCCCCCCCCCCCACACACACACACAAAAAAAAAAAAACTTTTTTTTTTTTGGGTGTATGAATTACTAGTGTCATTTTGGGTCTTGTTAGAACTGATTCAGATTTTGGCAATATGTTTTTGTAGGAAAATTATTTTCTTCTCTGGGTATATTTATTTCCTGCTAATTATTATATCCATAAAGTAAAATACCAGGATGTTTTTTTTTACGTTTTTTCTTCTATCCTTTCAGGGTAGAGCAAGACGGAATACGCATATGGCTTCAGGAGCCCTCTTGGCGTACATGTGTATTGGTCCAATGGCGCACTGAGTGAGTTCTCTGTTTTTATGATTTTATACATGGTCCAGGACCATCTGTATGTATGTATGTATGTACATACATACATATATATGTATGTATGTACATAGCAGTCAGACGGAGGCAGTGGTTGAGAAGGAGACATGTAGTGAGTGAGATAATGACAGTGGGTAAGATGGAGGAGAGTGGCATTACTCATCTCTCCCAATCTTAGCCTGCTCTCATCTCTCTTTTCAGTATCGACCCCTACCCACTTTCCACCTTTCCCAACTTCATCGCTATCTTCCCAGTTGACCTTTCTCCTACCATCTCCATCCTCTTTGCCCTTTCTCCTTCCCTTTCCCTCCCTTCTCCACATTTGTTCCACGACTTGTTTATGTTTTGGAAGATGAGAATTACTTTACGTTTTGTCATAGGCAGGCAGCTATGTAGTATGTCTTATACTGTTGGAAATTATATGAATAATAGTTGAAAAAAGGAATAGGTTCACTAATTAACTCAAAAATGAAACCAGGAGCAATCTTCTGGTGATTTCAGTAGATAGTAGAAATCTTTTGGTGATTTCGTTAGAGAGCAAGTAGCAATCCACCGGTGACTTCAACAGAGAGTAGGTAGTAATCCACTGGCGATTTCAATAGTGAGTAGAAAGTAATCCACTGATGATTTCAATTGAGAGCAAGTGGTAGTCCACTGGTGACTTCATTAGGGAGTAGATAGTAATCCACTGGTGATTTCAATAGAGGGTAGATAGTAATCCACTGATGATGTGGTAGTCCACTGGTGATTTCAATACAGAGTAGGTAGTAATCCACTGATCATTTCAATAGAGAGCAAGTCGTAGTCCACTGGTGACTTCATTACTTCAAGACTTCAAGTAGCATATATAATATATATATATATATATATATATATATATATATATATATATATATATATATATCTATATATATATATATATATATATATATATATTATATATATATATATATATATATATATATATATAATATATATATATATATATTATATATATATATATATATATATATATATATATATATATATATAAGTATATATAATATATTATATATATAGATATATATATATATATAATATTATATATATATATATATATATATATATATATATATATATATATATATATATATATATATATGCAAACAAGCTTGAATGGTCCCCCAAA
>WNGS01163555.1:6191864-6201994 GCA_020271785.1 Procambarus virginalis
TGTAATCTGCTATTTGAGGTCAGCGAGATGTGACCTTGGCACTTATTCCTTTTTTGGGACACTAAGCCTGCCTGACAAAATATTTAGGTCTCATTCGGATGCAATGTCGCTAAGACGGAGAATCTGCGTGACATTGAATGGTTATAGCGTCGACTCTGGTGCTGCGGCATCACGATGCAGCATGCGGGGTGTCTCAGGGAACGGTTACTGATGCTGTGAGATCCATTTTGGTGCCGTGTGGTCAAACTGTAACAACTGTGTGAAATAACATACTCCGCGGACAGTATCAGTTCAGTACAAACATCTGCGCTGCCTGGCGTGTGGTGCAAGTAACATAAGGATACAACGGAACACCTGCAAAAGCTTCCGCATTGCACAGGTGATGCGAGGTCACGGCAGAGCATCAGCTTGGACAGCACCTCCCTCGGAAGACCGTGGGAACCTGCCGTGAGAGACACACAGCCTGCCATCTCCTCTCGTCTCCTCCTCCTCCCGCCCAGCTGATTACTATTTTGTTGTTGTTTATCATGCGCCTGGCAGCCACAATGATATCTTTTTTGGCGGGAGGGGAGGGGGGGCTGCTGATTTTTGTTCGAATTAGCGTTTAACAGGTGACATTTACATTGTATCTGTCATTTCTTATTGTCTTTGTCAGTATTATGCATACTGCTTGTCACATGTTTTGTGTGTCATTATTTATGCCGCTGTCATGCATGACTGCGTATAAACAAAACATTGTCCGGACATATTAATCTCAGCGTTATGACTGTCATCCTTGTGTTTTACGCTCTATAGTCTCCCAGTCCTTCAGGTGAACACAGGCGAGATTGGCGAGAGGTCAAGGTTAGGATCAAGCATGATGCATGACTCTACACACCTCCCCCATTCACTTCCCCCGCACTTTACCTCCTCCTTCACCTTTTCGCTGGTGATCTGTTGCTTTACTGAGCATGATTTGTTGGGTTTATGAACATGATCTGTTGATTAACTCCGCGTGATTACCACTAATATTACAGTCGTGCCATTCAGCGATCTTTAATGCATTTCAAGAATTTAAAAACATTGTACATATTCCTGGAGAATTTTTATTTTAGTTCTTCAGATTTCTGGTGGAACAAGCATAGCAGGTGTGTTCATCTGTCTATCCCTCACGCGACACCTGCAGGGTGATGTCTATCCGTCACGCGACACATGCAGGATGATGTCTATCCCTCACGTGACACCTGTAGGGTGATGTCTATCTCTCACGTGACACCTGTAGAGTGATGTCTATCCCTCACGTGACACCTGTAGAGTGATGTCTATCCCTCACGTGACACCTGTAGAGTGATGTCTATCCCTCACGTGACACCTGTAGGGTGATGTCTATCCCTCACGCGACACCAGCAAGGTGATGTCTATCCCTCACGAGACACCTGTAGAGTGATGTCTATCCCTCACGTGACACCTGTAGGGTGATGTCTATTCCTCACGCGACACCTGCAGGGTGATGTCTGTCTCTCACGCGACACCTGTAGAGTGATGTCTATTCCTCACGCGACACCTGCAGGGTGATGTCTGTCCCTCACGCGACACCTGTAGAGTGATGTCTATTCCTCACGCGACACCTGCAGGGTGATGTCTGTCCCTCACGCGACACCTGCAGGGTGATGTCTATCCCTCACGTGACACCTGTAGGGTGATGTCTATCCCTCACGTGACACCTGTAGGGTGATGTCTATCCCTCACGTGACACCTGTAGGGTGATGTCTCCAAATACCCGGCTAGTTAGACTTCGTCGGTGATCCCTCCACGAATGGAGGATGTAGAGGAGGAGAAAAACGGTCTGTGAGGAGTCATGGAGGGAGAGGTGGTGTAGGGAGTCGAGCGAAGACAAGGAGAAGGAGATGGTAGCAGTGAGGGGGAGAAGAGAGAGATGTAGCGACTGAGAGGCGGAGATTTGTGTTAGTGGCAACACTAGTGGCAGCCCTTGTGGTAGTGGTACATTAGGGTTAGACCTGGTGGTAGTGTTCACTAGGGCCAGACCTGGTGGTAGTGGAGGCACTAGGGCCAGACCTGGTGGTAGTGGTGGCACTAGGGCCAGACCTGGTGGTAGTGGAGGCACTAGGGCCAGACCTGGTGGTAGTGGTGGCACTAGGGTCAGACCTGGTGGTGGTGGTGGCACTAGGGTCAGACCTGGTGGTAGTGGAGGCACTAGGGCCAGACCTGGTGGTGGTGGTGGCACTAGGGTCAGACCTGGTGGTGGTGGTGGCACTAGGGTCAGACCTGGTGGTAGTGGTGGCACTAGGGCCAGACCTGGTGGTGGTGGTGGCACTAGGGTCAGACCTGGTGGTGGTGGTGGCACTAGGGTCAGACCTGGTGGTAGTGGAGGCACTAGGGCCAGACCTGGTGGTGGTGGTGGCACTAGGGTCAGACCTGGTGGTGGTGGTGGCACTAGGGTCAGACCTGGTGGTAGTGGAGGCACTAGGGCCAGACCTGGTGGTAGTGGAGGCACTAGGGCCAGACCTGGTGGTAGTGTTCACTAGGGTCAGACCTGGTGGTGGTGGAGGCACTAGGGTCAGACCTGGTGGTGGTGGTGGCACTAGGGTCAGACCTGGTGGTAGTGGTGGCACTAGGGCCAGACCTGGTGGTAGTGGTGGCACTAGGTCAGACCTGGTGGTGGTGGCACTAGGGCCAGACCTGGTGGTAGTGGTGGCACTAGGGCCAGACCTGGTGGTGGTGGTGGCACTAGGGTCAGACCTGGTGGTGGTGGAGGCACTAGGGTCAGACCTGGTGGTGGTGGTGGCACTAGGGTCAGACCTGGTGGTGGTGGTGGCACTAGGCTCAGACCTGGTAGTAGTGGTGGCACTAGGGCCAGACCTGGTGGTAGTGGAGGCACTAGGGCCAGACCTGGTGGTAGTGTTCACTAGGGCCAGACCTGGTGGTAGTGGAGGCACTAGGGCCAGACCTGGTGGTAGTGGTGGCACTAGGGCCAGACCTGGTGGTAGTGGTGGCACTAGGGCCAGACCTGGTGGTAGTGGTGGCACTAGGGCCAGACCTGGTGGTAGTGGTGGCACTAGGGCCAGACCTGGTGGTAGTGGTGGCACTAGGGCCAGACCTGGTGGTAGTGGTGGCACTAGGGCCAGACCTGGTGGTAGTGGTGGCACTAGGGCCAGACCTGGTGGTGGCACTAGGGCCAGACCTGGTGGTAGTGGTGGCACTAGGGCCAGACCTGGTGGTGGCACTAGGGCCAGACCTGGTGGTAGTGGTGGCACTAGGGCCAGACCTGGTGGTAGTGGTGGCACTAGGGCCAGACCTGGTGGTGGTGGTGGCACTAGGGTCAGACCTGGTGGTGGTGGTGGCACTAGGGCCAGACCTGGTGGTAGTGGTGGCACTAGGGCCAGACCTGGTGGTAGTGGTGGCACTAGGGCCAGACCTGGTGGTGGCACTAGGGCCAGACCTGGTGGTAGTGGTGGCACTAGGGTCAGACCTGGTGGCAGTGGTGGCACTAGGGTCAGACCTGGTGGTGGTGGTGGCACTAGGGTCAGACCTGGTGGTGGTAGTGGCACTAGGGCCAGACCTGGTGTGGTGGTGGGCACTAGGGCCAGACCTGGTGGTAGTGGTGGCACTAGGGCCAGACCTGGTGGTAGTGGTGGCACTAGGGTCAGACCTGGTGGTGGTAGTGTTCACAAGGGCCAGACCTGGTGGTAGTGTTCACAAGGCCAGACCTGGTGGTAGTGGTGGCACTAGGGTCAGACCTGGTGGGTGGTAGTGTTCACAAGGGCCAGACCTGGTGGTAGTGGTGGCACTAGGGTCAGACCTGGTGGTAGTGTTCACTAGGGCCAGACCTGGTGGTAGGTTCACTAGGGTCAGACCTGGTGGTAGTGTTCACTAGGGCCAGACCTGGTGGAAGTGTTCACTAGGGCCAGACCTGGTGGTAGTGATGGCACTTGGACGATACTTGGCACCTCACTACATCGGTAGTTCAGACAAAACGAGAAAGTCGAGACAGATTGGAGTGATCCACTAACAATTACCAGGGGGTGGGAGTAGCCCCCTCGGCGACCCCGTCCCCCCTTTCACCTTCCCTTCCCCCTCACACTCTGCATCCATTTCCCCACGCTTTCCTTCCCTCTCTAATGGTCTCTACCCCTTGTAATTTCCTCCTTCGATCTCTTCCCCCTCTCATCTTCCTTTTCCTCCACTCCCTGTCCCACTCACCTTCACCCGTGGGCTCCCGTCCCCTCTCACCCTCCCTCCCCGCACCCCTCTTCCATAGAAGGGTGCTCTGGGAGAGTGTTGAGTGCTCCGAGCCCGTGGTGGCCGGAGGCAAGGTCGGTACCTGGGTAACTTTCCACCCCTGGGAGTGATCTCCTTTGTTATGCTGCTACTACCATTATTGCCGGTTTTTATTTATCACGTTAACACTGCTATTATGGTAAGTGAGGGGAAGACAATGAGGGAAGACAATGAGGGAGGGGAAGACAATGAGGGAGGGGGAAGACAATGAGGAAGGGGAGGACAATGTCAGCGGAAGGCAGTGGTTGAGAAGGAGACATGTAGTGAGTGAGATAATGACAGTGGGTAAGATGGAGGAGAGGGCATTAACTCATCTCTCCCAATCTTTGCCTGCTCTCATTCTCTTTTCAGTATCGACCCCTACCCCTTTCCACCTTTCCCAACTTCATCGCTATCTTCCCAGTTGACCTTTCTTCTACCATCTCCATCCTCTTTGCCCTTTCTCCTTCCCTTTCCCTCCCCTTCTCCACATTTGTTCCACGACTTGTTTATGTTTTGGAAGATGAGAATTACTTTGAGTTTTGTCATAGGCATGCAGCTATGTAGTATGTCTTATACTGTTGGAAATTATATGAATAATAAGTTTGAAAAAGGAATAGGTTCACTAATTAACTCAAAATGAACCAGGAGCAATCTACTGGTGATTTCAGTAGATAGTAGAAATCTTTTGGTGATTTCGTTAGAGAGCAAGTAGCAATCCACGGTGACTTCAACAGAGAGTAGGTAGTAATCCACTGGCGATTTCAATAGTGAGTAGAAAGTAATCCACTGATGATTTCAATTGAGAACAATTGGTAGTCCACTGGTGACTTCATTAGGGAGTAGATAGTAATCCACTGGTGATTTCAATAGAGGGTAGATAGTAATCCACTGATGAGGTGGTAGTCCACTGGTGACTTCATACAGAGTAGGTAGTAATCCACTGATGATTTCAATAGAGAGCAAGTCGTAGTCCACTGGTGACTTCATTACTTCAAGACTTCAAGNTCAGACATCATTATTCCCAGATCCATTACATGTTGGTGTTCCTACTATGGGTAGATTTGATTGCATCTTGTTTCCTGTTTTTCATTTAAGGTCTTCGTGTTTTCCAACCTAAGTATCTGGAAGTTATGACTGTTAAACATCATGTTATGTTCTGCAGTCCATTCGAAAATTTTATTAATAGCACCTTGTAGTTTTTTCGTGCTATTTCATGAAAATACGGAAGTTATTTCAGGACAATTTGTGTCGTCTATAAAAGATGACACGAAACTGATTTTTATTTGTGTGTATATATATATATATATATATATATATATATATATATATATATATATATATATATATATATATATGTCGTACCTAGTAGCCAGAACGCACTTCTTAGCCTACTATGCAAGGCCCGATTTGCCTAATAAGCCAAGTTTCCCTGAATTAATATATTTTCTCTATTTTTTTTCTTATGAAATGATAGAGCTACCCATTTCATTATGTATAAGGTCATTTTTTTTATTGGAGTTAAAATTAACGTAGATATATGACCGAACCTAACCAACCCTACCTAACCTAACCTAACCTATCTTTATAGGTTAGGTTAGGTTAGGTAGCCGAAAAAGTTATGTCAGGTTAGGTTAGGTAGTCGAAAAAAAATTAATTCATGAAAACTTGGCTTATTAGGCAAATCGGGCCTTGCATAGTAGGCTGAGAAGTGCGTTCTGGCTACTAGGTACGACATATATATATATATATATATATATATATATATATATATATATATATATATATATATATATATATATAAATATATTAAATATATATATATATATATATATATATATATATATATATATATATATATATTAAAGTGTTCAGTGAGGATCCACTAGGTCTTCTCTGAGTACTCTTTATTTTCTTCTCCGAGGCTATGGGTCCCTACACTTGCAAGGGAGGTGGTACCCCTTCTAGGTTAAAATATATATATATATATATATATATATATATATATATATATATATATATATGAATAATATATATATGAGTTTTCATTCGCATATAGTCCTGGGGACCATTCAGGCTTGTTCGCATATATATATATATATATATATATATATATATATATATATATATATATATATATATATATATATATATATATATATATATATATAGACATACATATATATATATATATATATATATATATATATATATATATATATATATATACATATATTTATTTATGAGTTAAGCTATATTTTCCACAATATAGCTTAACTCAAGGCTTCTCCAGCGGATACCCTCGCCACCACCAAGGATTATAATTATTCTGTCCACTTTGATCCCCACTACCACCACCAGGGAGCCGGTCGGCCGAGCGGACAACATGCGGGACTTGTGATCCTGTGGTCCTGGGTTCGATCCCAGGCGCCGGCGAGAAACAATAGGCAGAGTTTCTTTCACCCTATACCCCTGTTACCTAGCAGTAAAATAGGTACCTGGGTGTTAGTCAGCTGTCACGGGCTGCTTCCTAGGGGTGGAGGCCTGATCGAGGACCGGGCCGCGGGGACACTAAAAGCCCCGAAATCATCTCAAGATAACCTCAAGATAACCATCACCAGCAGCACCACTACCACTCTAAGAAGCCGCAGGGATATGATCACTACATTCAATGTATTGTAGAAAAAAAAAAAGGCAGACAAGTACATCCTCTTTAACTTGAGAGAAAGTGGGACGAGAGGATAGACTAGAAATGGAAGAAAAAAAAGTCGAAGTAGAAAAGTCTAGAAAAGTCGAAGAAATATAATTTAAATACTCATACCCTGTACGAGAGCTCGATAGATCCAACCAAGATTCCGAGTGAAAGAGCAGATATAACAAAAATATCAAGAAGGCTACTGAACAGGGTATGAAGAGATAGACCTCCTGTCTCGTAGTCAATGTGTTAGGTAAGCACCGTCAGATAAGCACCTCCGCAACACCTCTCTCTCTCACCGCTAGACAAACTTTCCGATCTTTTCACCCAAGACACTTAAGAATGATAACAATTGCAACCAGAGGAATTTAGTGTAGACAAGAGAGAGCCAAGCAACGACCTGTACCAAGTCCGAAATTCCGATCACAGATCACTAAGCGACCGGGCTTCATGGACCATCTTCCTGGCCACCTCTGGCCGGCTGGTGTTTAGATAGTTCTGTGTGATTTGAAGCCCCCGATTCCTTCACAATGACATTAAGGATGGGAACTGCAAACAGCAGAATATGAATAGCGACTGGTGTTGACTGTACGTTAATACTGGCTACTCTGTGCCTGCTCTTCCTACTTCTCCTCCTCCTCCTTCTTCTCTCCTCCTCCTCTTCCTCCTCCTTCAAAGTCCTCCCTCCTAACCCCTCCTTCCTCGTCTCCTGACCTCTGACACCGTCTGGTCATCTTCGTGAGGCGCCGGGCCGCTGTGCCTCCTGGCTGCGATACTTGACGACGCCGGGGCGCTCTACACACACATGCACAGTCCCGTTCACTGCAGCCTTATGTTGCACAGGCGGCGCAGGAAGCTGTGCAACTGTTCAGAGTGTTCATTTAATATGCACCACATAACCATCATGTGGGCGGTAGTGGACCACATACGCGTCATGTGGGCGGTAGTGGACCACATACCCATCATGTGCGCGGTAGTGAACCACATAACCATCATGTGGGTGGTAAGGGGACCACATACCCATCATGTGGGTGGTAAGGGGACCACATACCCATCATGTGGGTGGTAAGGGGCCATATAACCATTATGTGGGCGGTAGTGGACCACATACGCGTCATGTGGGCGGTAGTGGACCACATATGCGTCATGTGGGCGGTAGTGGACCACATATGCGTCATGTGGACGGTAGTGGACCACATACCCATCATGTGGGCGGTAGTGGGCCATATAACCATCATGTGGGTGGTAGTATAAACAAGCACAGTATGTGATCAGGAACTATAGTTGTTGAATATGACCGAAAGGATAAGATTAATGATTCTAACACGAATCTTCTCAATATTTCTTATGTTTTTCTTCACTGTCGAAGAAAGTTGAAAACTAACTCTCCAAAGTTAATTTTCACACTTTTTATTTTGGTCTGACACCTAGGGATGCGTTTAGCAAGATCACTCCTTACATTCTCAAAAGTCAAGTTAACAATATCAATTGTTATCCACACTTCCGTGGAAATAAACATTCCATTCACCTGGGCTGTATGGGTTTACCATGCTTATCTTGAGATGATCTTGAGATGATTTCGAGGCTTTTCAGTGTCCCCGCGGCCCGGTCCTCGACCAGGCCTCCACCCCCAGGAAGCAGCCCGTGACAGCTGACTAACACCCAGGTACCTATTTTACTGCTAGGTAACAGGGGCATAGGGTGAAAGAAACTCTGCCCATTGTTTCTCGCCGGCGCCTGGGATCGAACCCAGGACCACAGGATCACAAGTACAGCGTGCTGTCCGCTTGGCCGACCGGCTCCATTCTGCTTAGTCTTAGTCTGCTTAGCACAGACTTATATTCTCCTTGGATGAGGTGATAAAGAACAAGTGGATGAAACAAGTGGATGATTGGCATAACATAGGGGATATTGATAGGGGTATTAAATGTATCAACATGGTCAGCTTATGTTCTTGTGGCTGCTTGTGTTCCTAAGGCAGGGTCATTGGATCCTGTCTCTGTGTTGGCTCGGGGTCTTAAAGTAGGTATAATGTAATTATGTGTTAACTGGCTGTTGATTGCTGTCCTTGACTTTTTGATGTGTATCTTCTCGTTTACGTCCAGTCTTCTGTTTTCGTTATACCTGTCGACTATTTCAGTGCTGCTTGTTAAGATGTCTCTGGAAATCTTACTCTGTCGGTCATATTCACCAAAATATGTTTACAAGAATGCCTGCTACCAAATGTACAAAATGTACGAAGTAAACAAATGGCTGAGAAAGACAGTAGCAGATAAAAAAACGTAGAACAGAAAAACACTGAAAAAATAATAGCCAGAGAAAGAGAGAGAAGGAAAAAGAAAAAACAGGTGAAAAAAGCAAAGCGCCGCAGCAGCAACACAGAAAAGTAAAAGGATACAAAACAGCAAATAACGAACCCCCTCCTCCCACACCCCACCAAAAATGGACAAAGGTCGCGCCGTTATCACAAAAAAGAATAACATAATCCTTGTTCAAACACGACTAACGAAAGTAGGAGTCCAGGACGCAAGGTGAGAGAGCGGAGGAGCGAGCATAACAGAGAGTGCCGGCCAAGAATAACACGGAAGAACTCGGGTTGTCACGGGGACCCATGAGAAACGAGGAGGGTGTGATAAAACATACGAAAAGAGTACAGAGACTGTATTTGCTGAGAGAGAGAGAGAAAGAGAGAGAGAGAGAGAGAGAGAGAGAGAGAGAGAGAGAGTGTGAGAGAGAGAGAATGAGGAAGACTGCTTGAAAAGCTTTTTCTGTGTGTTTTAAGACCGACTTGAACAAACTGCATGTGGTTGAAACCGCGTTCAGGCAGTTAGGAACTGACTAATTTTTTTTAGCGTCAAGTATTCTTGCAACACAGAGTCAAATAATTGGAACAAATGCAATCGTATCACACGTTCTTTACTTTAAACAAAGTAAGACTTCATCAGGAGAAAGCACTAAATAATTGTGACTACATGGCACTTGGAAGGAAAATGAGGACAAGTATTTAGGATACGCCGGAAGAAAGGATCAGTGCCCAACCACTTCGACCGTCTTTCTACCGTACAGTCCAAAGAGTTGGGCTTATTTTATACAATTGACCCGAGTTATTAAAACAGAATAATCTTGTTTAAAATAAAAAAAAAAATCCGATTTCTAGTGAATATGTGTGAATTTTTTT
>WNGS01163555.1:6222970-6241467 GCA_020271785.1 Procambarus virginalis
GTCCGGGGGCTCTTGACACATGACACAGGCTTGGCGCGTCTGTGCCCAGGGGTCCTTGGCAGAGGACACAGGCTTGGGTTCGTCAGTGTCCTTGACACTGCTTTGGTTCCTCAGTGTCCAGGAGTCCTTGACTAGGACACAGGCTAGCGTCATCAAGTCGGAGTTTCATTGTACACGCGAGTCAACTCAACTCTTTGTAGATATAGTAGAAGTAGCAGTAATAACGGTTAGTAGTAGTTGAAATTGAAGTAATGGTAGTAGTTGAAGTAGTTATGGTAGCAGTGATACTAGCTAAAAATAGCAGCAATGTAATAGTAATAATGGTTGTTAGGTAGCAGAGGCAAAATAGTAATGGGTTCTGCAGTGAACAAATTTCAACTTAAATAAAAAATGTTTTGGAATTAAACGCTTAGGCATACGTGATTGTCCTGCCTCTACCCCCTGACCTGGAAGGCTGTGTGACGCCCCCTCACCTGCCCTGACACTGGAAGGCTGTGTGGCCCACCTGCCCCCTGACACTGGAGGGCTGAGTGGCCTACCACCTGACACTGGAAGGCTGTGTGGCCCACCTGCCCCCTGACACTGGAAGGCTGGGTGGCTCACCTGCCCCCCTGACACTGGAAGGCTGGGTGGCCCACCTACCTCCTGATATTGGAAGGCTGGGTGGCCTACCTACCCCCTGACACTGGAAGGCTGGGTGGCCCACCTACCTCCTGAATTGGAAGGCTGGGTGGCCCACTATCCCCTGATATTGGAAGGCTGGGTGGCCCACCTATCCCCTGTCACTGGAAGGCTGGGTGGCCCACCTATCCCCTGACACTGGAAGGCTGGGTGGCCCACCTATCCCCTGACACTGGAAGGCTGGGTGGCCCACCTACCACCTCCCAGAGCTGGAGTGACTTCCGGTCAGCAGTGCCGCTACGCACCCTCCCTTAAATAAATTGAATATGTAACCCCAACAATAAATACTATTATTGGTTCAAATAAAAATGAGCTGTAAGGTAATGAGAAGAGTGAGAATTAGTGCAGTGAAATATAGACACAATATTATGATCTGATAAAGAAAAGTATCTAGGAGTTATTAGACTGTTCCCAGACTGTATATAATAAATATAACAAAAAAATGCGGTTTAGCCTTACCAAAATCGTTCGAACTAAGCAAAACCACGATTTTTGGAGACCCATTATTTTCAGTAATAACTCTGGTGAAAAGTGCATTTTTTTATTTAGGGAGAGAGAGATTTGGATTTCTTTTCTGAATTTTTAACAGCTATTCTTATCATTTTCAAGATCACGACCTTCTGTGTTGTTAATTAGGGCTTAAAATCCTTCTTTTAACTGTCCATACATCCGCCATGATCTTGTGCGATGATGATGTGTCAAGAATGTACAAAATAATTGTTCATATGTATACATGGGTCACGTAGCACAATTGGCTTCGTTCTCGACTCACAACCGTGGATTCAGGTTTGACTCCTGGGCGAGACAGAAATAGTTGGGCACTTTTTACGGATGTTCCACCTATTCACTCTTTTCACCTAGCAGTAAATAGGTGTCCGGGAGTCTGTCAAGTATGAGGTGTTCCATCCTGGAGAAGGATGGTTTATCTTAAAATCCCCACTAATCCTTTGCACGTGAAAGGATTTTCTCCAGCCAGAAGTGGTACTCCACTATATTTACAAATATATGAACTGAAATAGCGCAGTAATCACTGGAATAATAAAAAACCTTGACTGAATATTTCGATCCCAAACCGGGAACCTCTTCAGCAGTGAGCGATAATGACTTGTTGTGATTTTAGATTCATCTACTCAGAACAAAAAGTTCCAAGTAGCACGGGCTATGGTGAGCCCGTAAGTGGAGGCTCTTTCGAACCATTATCTGTATCAATAGCTGATACTGGAGATCTGGGGATGGAGTCCGTGGATGCGCCAATCCAATCCAAGAGCAGGACTGCAGATGATAGAGATTAAGCCACCCTAAGTTGGCACGGGCCTGAATAGGCCGTAAGTGGATGCTTTTTCGAGCCATTACCAGTACCAATAGTTGATACTTGATATCTGTGGATGGATGGATGGGGTCTTCATAGTGGATTTCAGCCTCGGAGGGCTGGCTGTACCAGTTATGGAGCTGGTGGGTTATTGTGGACCTCTAGGTCTTTCGTTTTTTTTTTTTTTTTTTTTTTTGGTTGAGACTTTGGCTGAGCCGTGCTGTCGTTGAAGTTTGGTGAGGTGGCCTCCATGAGGAGATCTTGTACCGAGTAGGTGTCGTATTGTGGTGCGACGGTGGAGCTCCTACTAAGATTTCCTCGTCTGAAAAGTCCGTAACATCCGTAGTTGGTGTTTTCTTCTTTTGCCTCGCAGGCTGAGGTAGGCTCAGGTGTCGTAGATTAGTGGTAGAAGCTATTTCAGGAGCGTTGGTGGTGCTGTTAGTATTTGTAGACAGCACGTCTACTAGTGCGTCTGCTGAGATGGTGATGGTAGGAGTGTTGGGAGCTGGAAACGGAAATATTAGGGAAGGGAAATACTGAAAGGGGGAAAAAAGCGATAACGACGTTGTTGTGTTGTTATAGATTCAGCTACTCGGAGCAAGTTCCAAGTAGCACGGGCTACGGTGAGCCCGTAACTTACTAGGCACAGGAGCGGGGCAAGTAGCACGGGCTATGGTGATCCCATAGTGGACTTTCCTGGCACAGGAGCGGTGCGTGTTTTTTTTTGTTTGCGATTTGCTTATTGTGAATCGCTTGCAACAACAAGCGATTCACGCTTGTTGTTGTTGTTGTTTCAGATTTAGCTACTCAGAACGCAGTGTCCATGTAGCACGGGCTACAGTTAGCCCGTGCGATAATGACAACTGTAGCTGCTTTTATGGCGTCATGTCAGGTGTCCTGGTAAGGGGTGAGCATTAGGTAAGAACTTCCTTGTTACATAATCGCTCATCAAATCTGGTAACCACTGAACCGAAGAGATATACAAATTTGGATTATTGTTTATCAAAGTTGATTCTGTTTTTTTTCATTTGAAGACACAATGTTGGGGGGATAAATTTTATAAGAATTGTCCCATATAATTTTTTAATCGGTCTCACTTGCGTGTTTATATAACGCTGAACGCCAGTCATAGGAATACACATAATAAAACACTATTTTAAATCTGCGCTCAGAGGCAAAGTTCTTGTGGGTAAAATAACCACTCAGAGGTGTCCAAAATGCCCCAAAAGAAGCCTGAGCAAACAACACTCATTCACACCCCATCACTGGAGGGGGAGAAGGAAGCGCCCGTCTCTTGAGGAGTGGGGGGTGGGGGGTGGCAGTGAGAAGGGCCCAGGCAAGACACACGAGGGAAAGATGCTGTTGATGATGAACGTAACAGTAAGATGCAAGATATGGGTAAAGCCTTTCTCTCTTTCCTTCTCCCCCCCCTCCAACCCCCACCCTTCCCACCCGCCCTCTCTCTCTCTCTCTCTCTCTCTCTCTCTCTCTCTCTCTCTCTCTCTCTCTCTCTCTCTCTCTCTCTCTCTCTCTCTCTCTCTCTCTCTCTCTGAGAAATGTTACATGTGGAAACCCCACCTTGAAATTGTTCCATCAATAATTGACACAGAAGGGATAATTAAGGATAAGTAAGTTCATTACAGCTCCCTGATTAGCTGTACTGAGAACATTGGGTTGAGGTACGTGAAATTTTCTCGGTCATGCCGCCGGAAGAAGAATTAAGTGGTTTTGGTACTCTCGATTGTTGTAGACCTTTGAGCACACCGGGTATGTTATAGTATGTACGGTTGGGTCCCAGAAAGATCAGCCACCTTCTGTTTATGTGGCTATCATTTTGAAACTTTGCCTTGTTGACAGACACGGAAACTCTCCCACGCCCACTCCGGCTTGGAAGCAAAACTGTTAACGATCCTGCTCGTCCTTCGCTTCTCTTGAATGGTGTCCCACCCTTCGGCGGTTGTGTTGTATGTAAATGATTGTGCTGTATCTTGAGAAATTTATAAAGAAGCCGGAAATTAATTAAACATAATCTGCACTGATGAGTCATCTAATCCTGTCAATGGCAGGGCGGTGCAGCATACACCGTAATTAGGAATGATGCCTTTCAACGCGGAAATGAAGGAAAAGCACGTATTGAGAACTATGCCTCTTCAACGCAAGCAAAACTGACTGCCATTGTTGTTGCGTTAAGATTCCTTGAAAGAAACACTACCGGTGGAGTGCTCCGCAATTATTCGAAAGCAGCACTACAAAGCCTTAGTAAAAATCGGGCAGAAAATCTTGCAATAGTCGCTGAAATCAAGATAGCTTTGAGAGTACTAACCTATCAGGGAAGAGTCGTCAAATTCCTGTGGAATCCCTCCCATGTTGGAATCTGTGGAAATGAACGAGCAGATGTGCTGAGGGCGCTGAAAGACACCATATTGAATGCCTCATACCCAAGACTCTTCTACAAATTAGAGGTATTGTCAGGCAATATCACCGTGACAAGATAAATGAGGAAAGGAGGATAGAAGAACAAATCAGTGAATCTGTATGATGGTATAATATGATTGCAGCTGGCAATCCCAATCATTATGGACGAAGAGAAGGTGGCTGTGGGAGAGAATCAGTAAGAGCAAAAATACGTCTTGGATTCAGATATCCATGGAGATTCGGAATGGAAACAACAGCTGAGCAGCGAAGTTGCAGAATCTGTGGTGAGGGTGACGAACACCGCCTTGACCACTACCTGAGAGAATGCGAACATCTGTCATTAGAAATATGTGTAGAATAACAATTAATACCACATTGTTTGAGTTAGGAAAATGCTATTTGTCAAATATAGATATAGTTCGTAAAATATTCCCACATTTTTCACCCGCAAGATTACGAAAGATTTTAAGGGTTGACAATTGTTAATCTTCTTTACACACAGTTGAACTTCGGTTTCAACTCCTTTTGACCATGTCATAGCTCAATCGATTAAGGCAGCGTCTGGGATGCTCTCGGACGCAGGTTCGAATCCTCGTCACGGCCCTTGTGGATTTGTTCAGTTAATCTTCTTGTTTGAGAAACTGTTCACTTGAGACAGTTAAGCAAGTCTCAGCTATGTCTGGGTACAAGTGACAGGATTAACAACCCAGCGGGTTTTCTTCCTATTGGGGAGTGTTGTACATGCTGCTAAGGCGGTGTGTGCACTCTCAGGATGAGTGGCGCTGCCCAATAAACTCGCCCCTCGGGGAAAAATTAAAAACAATTTAAACGGTTGTACTGCATGTAAACTCTATTACGGTCTTTTTTACGTCATGTCATCGCGACATCGGCGAATACATTGACACATGGTGTCTTAGATTCGTGAGAAGCTGCTGTGAGTGCCTATGGTGGTCTGTGTGTTTACAGCGGACCCCGTCTGATGATGAGATTTGCGGGAATGTGGTGTTGGAGGTGGAGATGGCGCACGGTCACCGCGACATCACGCCTGTGCCTCTTGATCTCTGGGAGATTCTCCCGTCGATCCAGGCGGACTGTTATGAGTGCTTGGAGGCGGAGCTGGCTCCTGCTCCTAGACACTAGAGTATTGTCCCTGGCAAGACTCCGTGGGGTTCCTCCATCTCGTCCGTGGATCCGACATTGCAACAGATTCCTGGACGCGGCCCTCGCCTGCCTCAGGATCGGGCATTCCTGCTTCGAAACTCACCTCCATCGTCTCCGGTTGACTGATTCTATTTACCGCCAGTGGTGCCCAAATCAAGAGGATACCTTGGAACATCTTATGCTGCCTAAGATCTTACGACGACCGAACGAAGCTCCAGTGGGCCATTCTTTGATTACATATATTCCGCCTCACAATTCAGACCGTTCTCGCGAGAGTTCCCAACGACAAGAAACTTTCGTATTAAAGTGCCTTATCCTAACCTACCAGAGGCCTCCCGAACAGAAAACAGAACATTATGTTAATTTCGCAAGCCGCTACCTTTTTTTAGTACTACAGTTTGTACTTAGCACGTCGAATTTTGACGTATACTTTTTTATTATTAAGTATTAAGAGAACGGGTTGCACAATTTCCGTTTTCCTAGACTGGTCTGGTGCGAGGGACGACGGGCACCAGATATGAGATACTGTGCCACGCTTTTCGCCTCCTCGTCCACTCCCGTCGTCTGTAGAGGCTAGGGTCGAATTCCAATGCTTCTCGACGTCATTTCCTGAACAGGGGTGCTGGGGCGCATCCGATCCTCCGGTCATCGTCTCGCCGAAATCAACAACAACGGCATGTTTGTTCGTCTGAGTGTCGGTGCGTTTAACACAAGTGACCAACTCAGGTCACTTGCGCTTAACTCAGTTCATTATTGCGATCACTATGGTTCCATCTTAATTGAATTCTTAGCCTCTGGTGAAATCTGTTGATTTCGAGCCTAAATATTTTCATATACGTGAATCCGTGGATCGAATATAAACGATGTACGTATATATACGTGGATCGTATAAGATCCACGTATCTTATATACGTAGCTCTTATATACGTATATATCTTATACGATATATATACGTATAAGATACATCGATATCAATAAGATTTATATTTACTGCTATTCACCTGTTGAGTTCAGCCAGAATTACAATTAATTGTACAAGTTGCTACGAATAAAGCGTCTGATTTTAACTTTAATGACTCGGTTTGCATTGCTGTAATACCCGAAAATTAAGCAATTATCTATATGAATGGACAGTCAGAAAGCTTTAACTTAAATTTAAATTATTTGAAACAATCCACCATTAAATCTCTTACAAGGTTCCCAAGCTATTTGTAGTACTAACAACTTTCCTGTGGTGAAGTGTTTGTGGAACGAGTTTGTCCTTGCAAGTCTCCACCCAAGGCTCATAGAGGAGTGTTAGTGACTTGTCTCTGTGATTTGCATCTTGTAGACTAAACAAATGCAAGAAACATTATATCATTATGTATATACTGTGAGGGTTGTCTGCTTTTCGAGATTTCCATTCGACTTCGCTGTGGAAACCAAGCAACAATTGAGTAGAGTGGGCGGCCAAGCACCCCTGGGACCCTGAAACAAGCATGGGGCCATTAAACAAGCGTGGGACCCTGAAGGAACCATGTAACTCCTGATACAAGCGTGCAGCCCTGAAACAACTGTTTCAGGGCCAAGGTGAATGAAATGTTACATTCACGATAGAGTTATATATATATATATATATATATATATATATATATATATATATATATATATATATATATATATATATATATATATATATGTCGTACCTAATAGCCAGAACGCACTTCTCAGCCTACTATGCAAGGCCCGATTTGCCTAATAGGCCAAGTTTTCATGAATTAATTGTTTTTCGACTACCTAACCTACCTAACCTAACCTAACCTAACTTTTTCGGCTACCTAACTTAACCTAACCTATAAAGATAGGTTAGGTTAGGTTAGGTAGGGTTGGTTAGGTTCGGTCATATATCTACGTTAATTTTAACTCCAATGAAAAAAATTGACCTCATACATAATGAAATGGGTAGCTTTATCATTTCATAAGAAAAAAATTAGAGAAAATATATTAATTCCGGAAAACTTGGCTTATTAGGCAAATCGGGGCTTGCATAGTAGGCCAAAAAGTGAGTTCTGGCTACTAGGTACGACATATATATATATATATATTATGTATATTATGTATATACTGTGAGGGTTGTCTGCTTATATATATATATATATATATTATATATATATATATATATATATATATATATATATATATATATATCACTATGGTTCCATCTTAATTGAATTCTTAGCCTCTGGTGAAATCTCACAGTATATACATACATATATATATATATATATATATATATATATATATATATATATATATATATATATATATATAATATGTCGTACCTAGTAGCCAGAACTCACTTTTTGGCCTACTATGCAAGGCCCGATTTGCCTAATAAGCCAAGTTTTCCTGAATTAATATATTTTCTCTAATTTTTTTCTTATGAAATGATAAAGCTACCTATTTCATTATGTATGAGGTCAATTTTTTTTTATTGGAGTTCAAATTAACGTAGATATATGACCGAACCTAACCAACCCTACCTAACCTAACCTAACCTATCTTTATAGGTTAGGTTAGGTTAGGTAGCCGAAAAAGTTAGGTTATGTTAGGTTAGGTAGGTTAGGTAGTCGAAAAACAATTAATTCATGAAAACTTGGCTTATTAGGCAAATCGGGCCTTGCATAGTAGGCTGAGAAGTGCATTCTGGCTACTAGGTGCGACATATATATATATATATATATATATATATATATATATATATATATATATATATATATATATATATATATATATATATATATATATATATAATATATGTATATATATAGGGGGGTACCACCTCTGGTGCAATTATAGGGACCTACAGCCTCAGAGATGGGAACACAGAGCATTCAGGGAAAAACTTGCCATTTAACTCTGAATACGTAAGAGTGTTCGCTTCTACCACCCCCCTTTTTTATGGTGTACACTTTATTATGCAAGGTTATACACACACACACACACACACACACACACACACACACACAACACACACACACAAACACACAGGGGACTCGAACACTGGCCTTCAAGGTAGCAGTTAAGCACTGTATCCACTACACCATACTTCAGAGCCCTAAAAGAGGTAGGAGTTCTGGGGTATTTAACCAACCAGAATTCCATTCCTCTCCAGGCAATGACATAGTGAGGGACCTCTCGCGTTCTTTTCATCGAGCCTTGTTATGTGGTGAACTCGGTGCCAAGTGCTTAATGAAGTATGGTGTAGTGGATACAGTGCGTAACTGCCACCTTGATGGCCAGTGTTCGAGTCCCCTTGTGGGTTGAGTGTCTAAAAAGTTATAAACTTCAACTTGTGGTTATAGACAAGTCTGTGCATTAAGCATTTGGCACTGAGTTCTCCCACATAACAGGGTTTGATGAAAACTCATTTTTCAGCTGACTGAAACTGAATATGCAACTGAAAACTCAATGAGTTTTCAGTTGCATATATGCCTGGAGACCGTTCAGGCTTGTTTGCATTTATGTTCCTCACGTGTGCCCCAAAGAATGAGGTGATTTGATAAAATACTATGCCCAAGATTACCATCAGAGTGCCGGCGGGAGGATGGGGAATTAGCCTCGGCTACCATCCTCTTTTGTCAGGTCGTGATGGTTGAGTGGTTAAGGGATCCTGTACATCAGTTGCAGAGTGCTTCTGGCAGTATGGGTTTGAGTCACTTCTGGGGTGTGAGTTTTCAGTTGCATATATGCCTGGAGACCGTTCAGTCTTGTTCACATTTGTGTTCCTCATGAGTACCCCCAAAGGATGAGGTGATTTGATAAAATACCATGTCCAAGATTACCATCAGAGTGCCGGCGGGAAGATGGGGAATTAGCCTCGGCTACCATCCTCTCTTGTCCGGTCGTGATGGTCGAGTGGTTAAGGGATCCTGTACATCAGTTGCAGAGTGCTTCTGGCAGTATTGGTTCCAGTCACTTCTGGGGTGGGAGTTTTCAGTTTATACATATATATATATATATATATATATATATATATATATATATATATATATATATATATATATATATATATATATATATTATTTCTACTTACTCTCTATTGAAGTCACCAACCATTGTATTACTACCTATTCCTGATTGAACTCACCATTGGAGCACTACTTACTCTCTGTTGAAATCACCAGTGGATTACTACTTACTCTCTATTGAAGTCACAAGTTGATTACTACTTGCTCTCTATTGAAGTCACCAGAAGATTTTTAACTATCAACTAAAATCACCAGTGGATTGCTGCTGGTTTCATTTTAATGCAATATATGACAAAGCATGCTGGGAAGACACGACACAATGAGCGTAGTTTTCATCCTGTAACTACACTTGGGTAATTACACACATACACACACACACAAACACACACAAACCGGTGTATCTCCACAGTCATGGTCTTTGCTCAGCCCATCCTCCTAAGGTTTCCCAACATCAAGAAAACGGTGGTCAATTTAAAGTGTCCTTTCCTAACCTCCCAGAGGATCCAAGACAAACTCATACACCACATTATGCGCCCCATCCTCCATCTGTAGCCCCATCTTTATCTCTATGTTTCCTGGTTATTCCCTGGAAACATACAGATAGATTGAGAGACAAGCTATCAGGGGATAGACAAGTTTCAGGGGCCCTTCAAGCAACTGTGGGGCCCCCTGAAACATCTGTGGGGCCATGAACCCTAAAGCAACTATGGAGCCCCTAAAGCATTTAGGGAGCCTCTAGAGCAACCATGGAGCCCTAACGCAACTGTGGAGCCCCTAAAATAACCATGGAGCCCTTAAATCAACCATGGGGCCCCCTAAAGCAGGCATGGAGCCCTTAAAGCATCTGTGGAACCCCTAAAGCAAATCATTGGGCCCTGAGGCAACCATGAAGCCCTGAAGTCACCAGTGGACTACCACTTGCTCTCTATTGAAATCACCAGTGGATTACTACCTACTCTTCATTGAAGTCACCAGTGAAGTACTACCTGCTCGCTGTTGAAATCACCAGTGGATTACTACTTACTCTCTATTGAAGTTTCCAGCCGATTACTACTTGCTCTCTATTGAAGTCGCCAGAAGATTTCTATCTACTGAAATACCCAGTGGATTGCTGCTGGTTTCATTGTAATGCATTATATGAAAAAGTATGATGGGAAGACAAGACACCACGAGCATAGCTCTCATCCTGCAACTAAACATAGGTAATTACACTTGGGTAAATACACACACACACACACACACACACACACACACACACACACACACACACACACACACACACACACACTGTCGTCGTCCCTGCTAACAAACTGGTGTATCTCCACAGTCACGGTCCTCACTCAGCCCATCCTCCTAAGGTTTCCAAACGTCAAGAATACGGTCAATTTAAAGTGTCCTCTCCTAACCTCCCAGAGGACCCAAAACAAACTCATTAACATCACTACACGACCTCTCCCCCCTTCTTACCGTCTTCCCGGGGCTCCCTGGAGACCCAGATAAATAGACAGATAGACAAGCTATCAGGGAAGATAGAAAAGTTTCAGGGGCCACTAAAGCAACCGTAAATTCCCTAAAGCAACCTTGGAACTCCCTAAAGCAACCGTGAAGCCCTTAAAGCATCCGCAGAGCTCTCTAAAGCAAATCATTGGGCCCTGAGGCAACCATGAAGCCCTGAAGCAGCAGTGGAGCCCTGAAGCAACCATGGAATTAAATATAAAGATCAGCGTAAGAGATAATTTTGGCGAGAGATTAGGCAGAAGAAATATAGTTGAAACAAGATCAAGTGAAAAAGTTACCAGATACAAAATATAGCCCTGCGCATCACAACACTCCGCCTCACAAGATATCCCAAGACTCATGATGCAACCCGTCGCAACACGCAACGTGACGGAACGTAACGCAACATGTCCCAACACGAATGACGCAACACTACACAACACGTCGCAACATGAACGACATATTACTGCACAACACGACGCAACTCTACACACGCAACGCAACACTACATGATACGACGCAACACGGTAATGCGACGCAACACAACTGACTCTACGCAACACAACGCAACGCAGCACTATGCAACACTTCTCAACACTACACATTGCGTCGCAATACGACGCACCTCACCCATGAAGCACTCGACTACACCGCACACACTCGCTATCACATGAAACACTTTAGAGCAACACAAAACGGGCGTGCAAAACATGAGCGGAATTAAGCATAAACAATTCCAATAGAATTAGCAACGTAGCAATCGACAGGCAACTATCTAGGGCGAGAAGGAACACAATGTGACGGTAAGGTAATTATTGAGCCCGTCCTTTCCAGCGATCACAACGTCACTAAACTGATGTACTATATTGCCTGAACTAACCGAGGACCTACAAACAGAAAACGGGACATCACGTAAATTTTTTCGATCCGCAATAATTTTTAGTTCATCATATTTTGGCCTTTGGAGATTTATACATCAAAATGCGATGACCTATTAAAGCAGACGGGCTGCATCCCAGTTATTGGTAGAAGCGTTAAGCCCTACGATTATATAGCACATGAGGACAAGGATCTGGGATAGTGGGGATGTTGTTGTTGTTGTTGTTATAGATTCAGCTACTCGGAACAAGTTCCAAGTAGCACGGACTATGGTGAGCCCGTAACAGTGGGGATGGAAGGAATGGTGACCAATCCAGCTGCATGGACCGTCGAGGCTCGAACTCTAACCTGAGAGAAGCGAGGCCGTCGCTGTACCAACCAGTCCAAGTGGTTGGTAACACAATGAGGAGGACAGCCGCATAAGGTCAGCCAAGCGCTACGTTGCGAGGCACAAAAAAAACGGGCCCAGGGTAAATAGACAAGTTATCCCAGACGCGGTGAGTGGGAGGGGTAACTGAAGCGGGTAAAATTAGCGGTGTACTGGGGTGATTGTACTGGGAGTGATTGTACTGGGGTGATTGTACTGGGGGTGATTGTACTGGGTGTAGTGAGTGATGTTGTGGTGGTAATTACATATCAGTACTTACCTATTAGTGCCTACAGGGAAAGCGAGGTCTAGCTCTTTATGCCCCGCCTACTCGCCTTGTTGTACGTGTTACGCTGTAATTTAACTATTCTGACATTCGAATTCTTTGTCGAATTTGGCCTTAAAGTTGTGGATGGAGGTGGCTGCTGAGGCTCTTTCTTTCGGTTCATTCCTTTTGTCGACCGCCCGTACAGGGTACGATTATTTCCCTACATTTTTTCGACTAATTTGTGTTTCCTGCTTCCACCAATGTCCTTTTGTCATATTTTCTCTTAATGTATAATGTATTTGAAGAGACTGTCCTTGTCTGTTCCTTTCATTATCTTGTATGTTGTGATCATATATGCTCTGTTTTTTCTCTCTACTACGGTTGTGCGATTTAGTTCCCTTAACCTATGCATGTAGCTTAACCCTCTTAGTTAAGGCACTAATCTTACAAGCTTCTTTATTACGTTTTAAATTTTGACATTGAGCTTCACAAGGTCAGGATTCCAGGCCAGTGCAGCAATTTCTAGCATCAATCTAACACAGATCATGTTGATTGTCTTAAATGAGTCATCATTTAGGCTTTTAAATGAAGTTCTATTGTATGCCAGCGTCCCATATTCAGATATTTCTGTGTTTTATAAGTGTGTCTTATAGTTTCTTTCTCATTATGGTGTAATAATGCTGCTGGTCTCCGTTCTCTCGTTCGTAACCTTATTACCTTACACTTGTTGGGACTTACTTCTAAAAACCATTTGTCTGTCCTTATTTGGAGATTGTTAGGTTTCCTGTAGATTTCTATAGTTCTCAGGTTTCAACTTTCTCATTCGGTTTCCTCTGTCATCAAAGATCGTTGTTAGAAATTATTTACACAGACTGGGTCTATGATAACGGTCTTAAGACCGAGCGATATATCGCACCCTTCCATTTTGACACCTCCTTGACAGTTACTCGTTGTTTTCCGTCCATTAGGTACTCCATTACCCAGTTCAGTGTTTCTCCAGTTATTCCTGCTAGTTTGTCCATCGTATATACCAGATCTGAGTGAAACGCTTTAAACGTGATTGAAACGCTTTAAACGTGATTGAAACGCTTTAATATGAGTGAAACGCTTTAAGCGTGAGTGAAACGCTTTAAGCGTGAGTGAAACGCTTTAAGCGTGAGTGAAACGCTTTAATCGTAAATGAAACGATTTAAGCTTGAATGAAATGCTTTAAGCATGCTTTGCATGTGAGTGAAACGCTTTACCGCGTGACTGAAACACTTTACATGTGAGTGAAACGGTTTACGTGTGAGTGAATCGCTTTAAAAGGTATTGAAAGACGACCACAGGAGTGCTCACAGCCTCGACCCGAACTCATTGACTATATAACGGAAAAGAAGCCAGGGAAGTGTTTCCTCCCGCGCGCCCCCTGGAACAGCTCCTGGGTCTCTACGTGTGTCGCTGTTGATATGCCCGCACATGTGGTGTGACCCAAATTAATATGAATAAATTAGATTCTCTCTCAAACTATGAGGCGGCGGAAATGTTTAAAGGTGTGTAAGGATAAGCTGAGCATGGAAGCGGATTTTATCAAGACATCTGGGGCGCCAGATTGTCGGAGTCCTCTAAGAAGCGGCCGAAAATTGTATGTGACTGACGGTATTTCAAGGACATGTTGGATCTCAGTGATATATATATAATACGATTCAATACATGATCTGCCATAGCGATAATATATATTTATAATCGTTATTGCAGATCATGTATTGAATCGTTTGATTAGTTGTATTACAGGAGCGGTCTATTTTACACGTCGAATATATAAAATTATTTCTTACACAAGTCAGAATTTGAGAGAGCAAGAGACGGATCTTAATGCATTCACATCTGGCTTGCTCTAAGTCTATTTCTCCGGTGGTGTTTATTTGAGTGTAAGTCTAAATGCTTTCCACTGAGGAGCACCGAGCGTGACCTGGCAGCCGGTTGACGTGGTCCTCCTTCTGGTGGAGGTGCTGCAGTAACGTCTGCTGCTGTTATTACTGTGCTACTGCTACTTTTGCTATTATAACTGGTAGTATTTAGCTATTCTGTGGACATATATATGTAAACCTCCTTCAAACACACGAGTACACACCCTTAGATGTGTGTGTGTGTGTGAGTGTATACACCTAGTTGTGCATGCGGGGTTTTAGCTCTGGTTCAATCGGTCCGACTCTCAACTGTCAGTCAATCAACCTTTTTTTCCACACACACACGCGCGCGCGCACACACACACACACACACACACACACACACACACACACACACACACACACACACACACACACACACACACAGGAAGCAGCCCGTGACAGCTGTCTAACTCCCAGGTACCTATTTACTGCAAGGTAACAAGTGCATCAGGGGAAAAGAAACTCTGCCCACTTGTTTCCGCCCATACCATCCTAAATCCTTATAGTGAGCCACTCTTAGTGCTATATAGTCGTAATGGCTTGGCGATTTCCCCCTAATAGTTCTCTACCTTCCCTTGTTTCCACCGGCAACGGGAATCGAACCCCCAGTCCACAGGACTACGTATCCAGCGTGCTGTCCCCTCACCCACCAGGCGCCCTTAGCGCCTGGTGCATGTGTTTCACCTAGTTGTGCTTGCGGGGGTTGAGCTTTGCTCTTTCAGCCCGCCTCTCAACTGTCAGTCAACTGTTTACTAACTACTACTTTATTTTTTCCACACCACACACACACCCCAGGAAGCAGCCCGTGACAGCTGACTAGCTCCCAGGTACCTATTTACTGCTAGGTAACAGGGGCATTCAGGGTGAAAGAAACTGTGCCCACTTGTTTCTGCCTCGTGCGGAATCGAACCCGCGCCACAGAATTACGAGTCCTGCGCGCTATTCACCAGGCTACGAGGCCCCCCCAGGTGTGTGTGTGTGTGTGTGTGTGTACCAGTGTGTGTGTGTGCGTGTACTTACCTTGTTGTGCTTACCTAGTTGTGCTTGCGAGGGTTGAACTCTGGCTCTTTGGTCCCGCTTCTCAACTGTCAGTCAACTGATATACAGGTTCCTGAGCCTACTGGGCTCTATCATATCTACACTTGAAACTGTGTATGGAGTCTGCCTCCACCACATCATTTCCTAATGCATTCCATTTGTCTTCTACTCAGACACTGAAAAAAATCTTTCTAATGTCGCTATGGCTCATTTGGGTACTCAATTACCACCTGTGTCCCCGTAGTGCGTTTGCCCCTTGTGCTAAATAGTCTGTCTTTATCTACCCCTATCAACTCCTCTGAGAATCTTGTATGTGGTGATAATGTCCCCCCTAACTCTTCTCTCCCCCAATGACGTGAGGTTTAATTCCCGTAGTCACTCCTTGTAGCTCATACCCCCCTCAGTTCGGGTACTACTCTGGTGGCATACCTTTGAACCTTTCCCAGTTTAGTCTTATGCTTGACTAGATATGTACTCCATGCTGGAGCAGCATACTCCAGGAATAGTCTAACATATGTAGTATACAAAATTCTGAAAGATTCCTTACACAAGTTTCTAAAGGCCGTTCTTATGTAAGCCAACTTGGCATATGCCCCTGATATTATCCTCTTCATATGGGCTTCAGGGGACAAGGCTGGCGTGATATCAACCCCCAGGTCTTTCTCTCTCTCTGACCCTTGAAGTATTTCATCTCCCAAATGATACCTTGTATCTGATCTGCTCCGTACACCTATCTTCATTACATTACATTTGCTTGGGTTAAACTCTAACAACCATTTGTTTGACCATTCCTGCAGCTTGTCCAGGTCTTCTTGAAGCCTCAAGCTGTCTTTCTCTGTCTTAGTCCTTCTCATAATTTTGGCGTCGTCAGCAAACATTGAGAGGAATGAGTCTATACCCTCTGGCACATCATTTACGTATATCAGAAAAAGGATAGGTCCGAGTACAGACCTCTGTGGACGTCCACTGGTGACTTCACGCCAATCTGAGGTCTCACCCCTCACTGTAACTCTCTGCTTCCTATTGCTTAGGTACTCCCCTATCCACTGGAGCACCTAACAAGTTACTCTTGCCTGTTTCTCCAGCTTATGCATCAGCCTCATTTGGGGTACTGTGCCAAAGTCTTTCCGACAGTCCAAGAAAATACAGTCCGCCCATCCTTCTCTTTTTTGCTTTATTTTTGTCACTTGATCGTACAATTCTATTAAGCGTATAAGGCAAGACTTACCCTCCCTAAACCCTATGTTGATGGGTTGTCATGAAGTCCCTTCCTTCCAGATGTGTTACTATGTTTTTTCTAGCGAACTTCTCCATCACCTTGCATAGTATACAAGTCAAGGACACTGGCCTGTAGTTCAGTGCCTTTTGTCTGTCACCCTTTTTGTATATATGGACTAGATTATCCGTCTTCCATATTTCTGGAAGGTCTCCCGTCTCCAGTGACCTACTATACACTATGGAGAGTGTCAAACAAAGTTCTTCAGCACACTCTTTTAATATCCACGGTGAGATTCCGTTCAGAGTAACAGCCTTTCTCACGTCCAGATTCAACAGATGCCTCTTGACCTCATCTCTTGTAATTTCGAACCCTTCCAAGGCCGCTTGGTTTACTGCCACCTCTTCTTATGCAGTGACCTCCCCTCGTTCTATTGTGAAGACCTCCAGGAACCTCTTGTTGAGTTCTTCACACACCTCTTTGTCATTCTCTGTGTACCTGTCCTCACCCGTTCAAAGCTTCATCGCCTGTTCACTGTTGTTTTCCTCCTGATGTGATTGTGGGGTAGCTTTGGTTCGGTCTTGGCTTTATTAGCTAGATCATTTTCATATTTTTTCTCTGTTCTCTTCTCACACTAACATACTCATTCCTCGTTCTCTGGTATCTCGCCCTGCTTTCTGGTATTCTGTTATTTCGGAAATTCCTCCACGCCCTTTTATTCAGTTCCTTTGCTTCCATACATGCCGTATTAAACCAAGGATTCTTCTATTGCTTCTCGTTTTTTCCTTTTGGGCCGGGATAAACCTGTTTACTGCCTCCTGACACTTTTGGTTGACATAGTCCATAATGTCTTGTACGGACTTAGTTCTTAGGTTTGTCTCCCATGGCATATCCCTCAGGTATTTTCTCATCTCCTCATAATTTCCCTTTCGGTTCGCCAGCCCTTTGTTTCCTAGTTCATTTTGGGGAAGATAAATCCTAGCTCTAGCAGGTACTCAAAGATCAATACACTGTGATGACTCATTCCTAATGGAGTTTCCAACTTAACTTCCCTTATATCCAACTCATTTAGGGTAAATATCAGATCAAGCATAGCTGGTTCATCCTTTCCTCTCATTCTTGTTGGTACCTTGATGTGTTGGCTAGAAGTTCTTGGTTGCCATGTCCAGCAGCTTAGCTCTCCATGTGTTTGGTCCTCCATGTTGTCTCTGTTCTCCCAATTTATCTTCCTGCGTGTGTGTGTGTGTTTGTGTGTGTGTTGTGTGTGTGTGTGTGTGTGTGTGGGTGTGTGTGTGTGTGTGTGTAATTACCTAAGGGTAGTTACAGGATGAGAGCTACGCTCTTTAAGCGTAGCTACGAGAGAGCTTTTCCAGAATTTCAATATTTTTCTCATTTTTTTTCTTATGAAACGATAAAGATTCATTTCATTATGTATGAGTAATTTTTTTTTTAATTTTGAGTCAAACTAACGTAGATAATTGCCCGAACCAAACCAACCCTACCTAACCAAACCTACCTATCTAAGCTAACCTAATTCACGTAACTAAATCAAATTTTATGTTCTTAATATAATATAATAATAATTTTTAAAATAACCAATAGGAAACATTTTATGTGAAATAAAGAAAATCACTCTGCCTATTAGGCAAATGGGCCCTTGCATAGTAGGCCGAAAAGTGCATTCTGGCTACTAGGTACGACACACACACACACACACACACACAC
>WNGS01163555.1:6256372-6276071 GCA_020271785.1 Procambarus virginalis
TTACGACACTAGAAAGAAGAAGGGAGAGGGGGGGACATGATAGGAACGTATAAAATACTCAGAGGGATTGACAGAGTGGACATAGACGAAATGTTCACACGGAATAGTAACAGAACGAGGGGACATGGATGGAAGTTAGAAACTCAGATGAGTCACAGAGATGTTAGGAAGTTTTCTTTTAGCGTGAGAGTAGTGGGAAAATGGAATGCACTTAAGGAACAGGTTGTGGAAGCCAATACTATTCATAATTTTAAAACCAGGTATGATAGGAAATGGGATAGGAGTCATTGCTGTAAACAACTGATGCTCGAAAGGCGGGATCCAAGAGTCAATGCTCGATCCTGCAGACACATATAGGTGAGTACATATAGGTGAGTACACACACACACACACATACATACATACACGCATACACACGAACAGAAAAAAGATAATCACAGTGCTTACAAAGAGGCCAGAAATGATTACACAGAAACTAGGAAACCGATATTGCATACAATACGAAGTCCCTGCCAAAACTGTACTATAGACATACCAGGAGGAAGATGACTGTTAATAATGGTAAATGACAAGGAGGTACGCGAGGTACTTGACAACAACTTCAGAAAGTAATCAAGCTGAAACATATGTTGCCACTACAGCTTAGAGACCAAGCTGAACAAGACATTTCACAGGAAGTTTTCACTAAAATAACAGTAACACCAGAAGAAGTAAAGAAGTAACTACATTTTTTGATGTCCCAAAGGCGTGGGACCAGACAAAATATCGTCATAGATACTAAAAGAGGTGGCTGAAGCACTATGCAGCCCACTTTGCCATAATATTCAATTCCCTCAAGAAACAGAATTTCTTGACTTTTAAAAACAATTTATGTGGTCCGAATCAACAATAAAGGAAGACAGAAACTGATAAACTTCAGACCCGTATCACTAACAATTATTCCCCTGCAAGTTGCTAGAGAAACTAATCCGAAGCAGCCTAGTAGAACAGTTAGAAATGAACAGATAAATATTGTCTCAAGGCACCGGACAGTTTTAGTAAAGATAAATCCTGCGTGATAAACTCGCTGGAGTTTTACAACATGACATAAATCAAACAAGAGAGAGGGAGGGAGGGAGGGAGGGAGGGATAGGCAGACTGCATATTCCTCAACTGTCAGCAGGCATTTGATACGGTCCCGCACGAAAGTGTTCAACTCAAACAAGAGAAGCAGGTTGGGGTATCTAGAAGAGTCGTAAGGTTGGTCAGAGAGTATCTCTCAGGAAGGAAGCATAGGGTTACAGTGAAAGCAGACACAACAGAGCGGAGAGAGGTTACGTGTGGAGTACTACAAAGGTCGGTTCTAGGGCCCATCCTGTTTTAATATATGTCAATGACCTGACAGAAGAAATTGACACCTTCATATCAGTATTTGCCAATGACGAGAAACCTATGAGAAGAGTCGGGACATGGGTAGATTGCAATGCATTGCAAACGGATTTAGACACTCCAGACGTGGTTTGAAAAATGGCTTCTAGAATTGAACACAGCCAAATGTAAAGTTATCAGGATTGGAACAGGAGTGCGAATACCAATATAACAGTACAAGATGAAGAGAAGACAGATTCTTCAATCAGAAAAGGAGAAAGACCTGTGAGAGGACATAACCTCAACTCTAATGCCAGAAGCCCACATTAACAGAACAACAACCACTGCGTATGGCATACTTGCCAACATCTGAGCATCCTTCAGAAACTTGAACAAAGAAGCTTTCCGGGCTCTATATTCAAAGGTGAGACCCACTCTTGAATATGCATCCCCAGCATGGAACCCTTACTTAAGAAAAAGAGAAACTAGAGAAGGTCCAAAGATATACAACAAGACTAGTTCCTGAGCTGAAGAGATTGAGCTATTAGGAAAGACTGAGAGAACTAGCCCTACTCACACTGGAGGAAAAGAGAAATAAAGGGAATACATGATAACAACATATAACATCCTAAGGGACATTGACAAAATAGACAAAGCACCATTGGTAAAGTTAGGAACAGAAGAACGAGGGGTCAGGGAAAAAACTAGAGACGCAAGTGAGTCAGAGACACCAGAAAAAGCTTTTTCAATGTTCGAGCTGTAAATAAGTGGAATAGGTTAGACGTAGAAGTCATTGAAGCTAAATCGATTTAAAGTTTTAACTGCAAATATGACAAAAGAATGAGAAATGAGTCATTGAATTAATTTAAGATCGTTCGGAAGGCGGGGCTAGGAGTCTCGCTCGGCCCTACAAGCACATCTAGGTGAGTACATCTAGGTGAGTACACACACACACACACACACACACACACACACACACACACACACACACACACACACACACACACACAACACACACAACACACACACACACAAACACGTAAGGCCACACCTGTAATTAAGAAGCACACATCTGAACCAGGCCTCGCGCACCGCATTCTGACCACACCTCCCAGAGCTGGAGTGACTTCCGGTCAGCAGTGCCGCTACGCACCCTCCCTTAAATAAATTGAATATGTAACCCCAACAATAAATACTATTATTGGTTCAAATAAAATGAGCTGTAATGGTAATGGAGAAGAGTGAGAATTAGTGCAGTGAAATATAGACACAATATTATGATCTGATAAAGAAAAGTATCTAGGAGTTATTAAGACTGTTCCCACGATATAATAAATATAACAAAAAATGCGGTTTAGCAATACCAAAATCGTTCGAACCTAAGCAAACCACGATTTTTGGAGACCATTATTTTCAGTAATAACTCTGGGTGAAAAAGTGCATTTTTTTTATTTAGGGAGAGAGAGATTTTGGATTTCTGAATTTTTAACAGCTATTCTTATCAGTTTTCAAGATCACGACCTTCTGTGTTATTAATTAGGGCTTAAAATCCTTCTTTTAACTGTCCATATCCAGCCATGATCTTGTGCGATGATGATGTGTCAAGAATGTACAAAATAATTGTTCATATGTATACATGGGTCACGTAGCACAATTGGCTTCGTTCTCGACTCACAACCGTGGATTCAGGTTTTGACTCCTGGGCGAGACAGAAATAGTTGGGCACTTTTTACGGATGTTCCACCTATTCACTCTTTTCACCTAGCAGTAAATAGGTGTCCGGGAGTCTGTCAAGTATTGAGGTGTTCCATCCTGGAGAAGGATGGTTTATCTTAAAATCCCACTAATCCTTTGCACGTGAAAGGATTTTCTCCAGCCAGAAGTGGTACTCCACTATATTTACAAATATATGAACTGAAATAGCGCAGTAATCAATGGAATAATAAAAAACCTTGACTGAATATTTCGATCCCAAACCGGGAACCTCTTCAGCAGTGAGCGATAATGACTTGTTGTTGTTTTAGATTCATCTACTCAAACAAAAAAGTTCCAAGTAGCACGGGCTATGGTGAGCCCGTAAGTGGAGGCTCTTTCGAGCCATTATCTGTATCAATAGCTGATACTGGAGATCTGGGGATGGGTCCGTGGATGCGCCAATCCAATCCAAGAGCAGGACTGCAGATGATAGAGATTAAGCCACCCTAAGTTGGCACGGGCCTGAATAGGCCGTAAGTGGATGCTTTTTCGAGCCATTACCAGTACCAATAGTTGATACTTGATATCTGTGGATGGATGGATGGGGTCTTCATAGTGGATTTCAGCCTCGGAGGGCTGGCTGTACCAGTTATGGAGCTGGTGGGTTAGTGCAGACCTCTAGGTCTTTCGTTTTTTTTTTTTTTTTTTTTTTTTTTGAGACTTTGGCTGAGCCGTGCTGTCGTTGAAGTTTGGTGAGGTGGCCTCCATGAGGAGATCTTGTACCGAGTAGGTGTCGTATTGTGGTGCGACGGTGGAGCTCCTACTAAGATTTCCTCGTCTGAAAAGTCCGTAACATCCGTAGTTGGTGTTTTCTTCTTTTGCCTCGCAGGCTGAGGTAGGCTCAGGTGTCGTAGATTAGTGGTAGAAGCTATTTCAGGAGCGTTGGTGGTGCTGTTAGTATTTATAGACAGCACGTCTACTAGTGCGTCTGCTGAGATGGTGATGGTAGGAGTGTTGGGAGCTGGAAACGGAAATATTAGGGAAGGGAAATACTGAAAGGGGGAAAAAAGCGATAACGACGTTGTTGTTGTTGTTATAGATTCAGCTACTCGGAGCAAGTTCCAAGTAGCACGGGCTACGGTGAGCCCGTAACTTACCAGGCACAGGAGCGGGGCAAGTAGCACGGGCTATGGTGATCCCATAGTGGACTTTCCTGGCACAGGAGCGGTGCGTGTTTTTTTTGTTTGCGATTTGCTTATTGTGAATCGCTTGCAACAACAAGCGATTCACGCTTGTTGTTGTTGTTGTTTCAGATTTAGCTACTCAGAACGCAGTGTCCATGTAGCACGGGCTACAGTTAGCCCGTGCGATAATGACAACTGTAGCTGCTTTTATGGCGTCATATCAGGTGTCCTGGTAATAGGGGTGAGCATTAGGTAAGAACTTCCTTGTTACATAATCGCTCATCAAATCTGGTAACCACTGAACCGAAGAGATATACAAATTTGGATTATTGTTTATCAAAGTTGATTCTGTTTTTTTTCATTTGAAGACACAATGTTGGGGGATAAATTTTATAAGAATTGTCCCATATAATTTTTTAATCGGTCTCACTTGCGTGTTTATATAACGCTGAACGCCAGTCATAGGAATACACATAAAACACTATTTTAAATCTGCGCTCAGAGGCAAAGTTCTTGTGGGTAAAATAACCACTCAGAGGTGTCCAAAATGCCCCAAAAGAAGCCTGAGCAAACAACACTCATTCACACCCCATCACTGGAGGGGGGAGAAGGAAGCGCCCGTCTCTTGAGGAGTGGGGGGGTGGGGGGTGGCAGTGAGAAGGGCCCAGGCAAGACACACGAGGGGAAAGATGCTGTTGATGATGAACGTAACAGTAAGATGCAAGATATTGGGTAAAGCCTTTCTCTCTTTCCTTCCCCCCCCCCCCTCCAACCCCCACCCTTCCCACCCCCGCCCTCCTCTCTCTCTCTCTCTCTCTCTCTCTCTCTCTCTCTCTCTCTCTCTCTCTCTCTCTCTCTCTCTCTCTTAGAAATGTTACATGTGGAAAACCCAACCTTGAAATTGTTCCATCAATAATTGACACAGAAGGGATAATTAAGGATAAGTAAGTTCATTACAGCTCCCTGATTAGCTGTACTGAGAACATTGGGTTGAGGTACGTGAAATTTTCTCGGTCATGCCGCCGGAAGAAGAATTAAGTGGTTTTGGTACTCTCGATTGTTGTAGACATTTGAGCACACCGGGTATGTTATAGTATGTACGGTTGGGTCCCAGAAAGATCAGCCACCTTCTGTTTATGTGGCTATCATTTTGAAACTTTGCCTTTTTGACAGACACGGAAACTCTCCCACGCCCACTCCGGCTTGGAAGCAAAACTGTTAACGCTCCTGCTCGTCCTTCGCTTCTCTTGAATGGTGTCCCACCCTTCGGCGGTTGTGTTGTATGTAAATGGTTGTGCTGTATCTTGAGGAAATTTATAAAGAAGCCGGAAATTAATTAGACATAATCTGCACTGATGGGTCATCTAATCCTGTCAATGGCAGGGCGGTGCAGCATACACCGTAATTAGGAATGATGCCTTTCAACGCGGAAATGAAGAAAAAGCACGTATTGAGAACTATGCCTCTTCAACGCAAGCAAAACTGACTGCCATTGTTGTTGCGTTAAGATTCCTTGAAAGAAACACTACCGGTGGAGTGCTCCGCAATTATTCGAAAGCAGAACTACAAAGCCTTAGTAAAAATCGGGCAGAAAATCTTGCAATAGTCGCTGAAATCAAGATAGCTTTGAGAGTACTAACCTATCAGGGAAGAGTCGTCAAATTCCTGTGGAATCCCTCCCATGTTGGAATCTGTGGAAATGAACGAGCAGATGTGCTGAGGGCGCTGAAAGTCACCATATTGAATGCCTCATACCCAAGACTCTTCTACAAATTAGAGGTATTATCAGGCAATATCACCGTGACAAGATAAATGAGGAAAGGAGGATAGAAGAACAAATCAGTGAATCTGTATGATGGTATAATATGATTGCAGCTGGCAATCCCAATCATTATGGACGAAGAGAAGGTGGCTGTGGGAGAGAATCAGTAAGAGCAAAAATACGTCTTGGATTCAGATATCCATGGAGATTCGGAATGGAAACAACAGCTGAGCAGCGAAGTTGCAGAATCTGTGGTGAGGGTGACGAACACCGCCTTGACCACTACCTGAGAGAATGCGAACATCTAAGAGTCATTAGAAATATGTGTAGAATAACAATTAATACCACATTGTTTGAGTTAGGAAAATGCTATTTGTCAAATATAGATACAGTTCGTAAAATATTCCCACATTTTTCACCCGCAAGATTACGAAAGATTTTAAGGGTTGACAATTGTTAATCTTCTTTACACACAGTTGAACTTCGGTTTCAACTCCTTTTGACCATGTCATAGCTCAATCGATTAAGGCAGCGTCTGGGATGCTCTCGGACGCAGGTTCGAATCCTCGTCACGGCCCTTGTGGATTTGTTCAGTTAATCTTCTTGTTTGAGAAACTGTTCACTTGAGACAGTTAAGCAAGTCTCAGCTATGTCTGGGTACAAGTGACAGGATTAACAACCCAGCGGGTTTTCTTCCTATTGGGAGTGTTGTACATGCTGCTAAGGCGGTGTGTGTGCACTCTCAGGATGAGTGGCGCTGCCCAATAAACTCGCCCCTCGGGGAAAAATTAAAAACAATTTAAACGGTTGTACTGCATGTAAACTCCATTACGGTCTTTTTTACGTCATGTCATCGCGACATCGGCGAATACATTGACACATGGTGTCTTAGATTCGTGAGAAGCTGCTGTGAGTGCCTATGGTGGTCTGTGTGTTTACAGCGGACCCCGTCTGATGATGAGATTTGCGGGAATGTGGTGTTGGAGGTGGAGATGGCGCACGGTCACCGCGACATCACGCCTGTGCCTCTTGATCTCTGGGAGATTCTCCCGTCGATCCAGGTGGACTGTTATGAGTGCTTGGAGGCGGAGCTGGCTCCTGCTCCTAGACACTAGAGTATTGTCCCTGGCAAGACTCCGTGGGGTTCCTCCATCTCGTCCGTGGATCCGACATTGCAACAGATTCCTGGACGCGGCCCTCGCCTGCCTCAGGATCGGGCATTCCTGCTTCGAAACTCACCTCCATCGTCTCCGGTTGACTGATTCTATTTACCGCCAGTGGTGCCCAAATCAAGAGGATACCTTGGAACATCTTATGCTGCCTAAGATCTTACGACGACCGAACGAAGCTCCAGTGGGCCATTCCTTGATTACATATCTTCCGCCTCACAATTCAGACCGTTCTCGCGAGAGTTCCCAACGACAAGAAACTTTCGTATTAAAGTGCCTTATCCTAACCTACCAGAGGCCTCCCGAACAGAAAACAGAACATTATGTTAATTTCGCAAGCCGCTACCTTTTTTTAGTACGACAGTTTGTACTTAGCACGTCGAATTTTGACGTATACTTTTTTATTATTAAGTATTAGAGAACGGGTTGCACAATTCCCGTTTTCCTAGACTGGTCTGGTGCGAGGGACGACGGGCACCAGATATGAGATACTGTGCCACGCTTTTCGCCTCCTCGTCCACTCCCGTCGTCTGTAGAGGCTAGGGTCGAATTCCAATGCTTCTCGACGTCATTTCCTGAACCGGGGTGCTGGGGCGCATCCGATCCTCCGGTCATCGTCTCGCCGAAATCAACAACAACGGCATGTTTGTTCGTCTGAGTGTCAGTGCGTTTAACACAAGTGACCAACTCAGGTCACTTGCGCTTAACTCAGTTCATTATTGCGATCACTATGGTTCCATCTTAATTGAATTCTTAGCCTCTGGTGAAATCTGTTGATTTCGAGCCTAAATATTTTCATATACGTGAATCCGTGGATCGAATATAAACGATGTACGTATATATACGTGGATCGTATAAGATCCACGTATCTTATATACGTAGCTCTTATATACGTAGCTCTTATATACGTATATATCTTATACGATATATATACGTATAAGATACATCGATATCAATAAGATTTATATTTACTGCTATTCACCTGTTGAGTTCAGCCAGAATTACAATTAATTGTACAAGTTGCTACGAATAAGCGTCTGATTTTAACTTTAATGACTCGGTTTGCATTGCTGTAATACCCGAAAATTAAGCAATTATCTATATGAATGGACAGTCAGAAAGCTTTAACTTAAATTTAAATTATTTGAAACAATCCACCATTAAATCTCTTACAAGGTTCCCAAGCTATTTGTAGCACTAACAACTTTCCTGTGGTGAAGTGTTTGTGGAACGAGTTTGTCCTTGCAAGTCTCCACCCAAGGCTCATAGAGGAGTGTTAGTGACTTGTCTCTGTGATTTGCATCTTGTAGACTAAACAAATGCAAGAAACAATATATCATTATGTATATACTGTGAGGGTTGTCTGCTTTTCGAGATTTCCATTCGACTTCGCTGTGGAAACCAAGCAACAATTGAGTAGAGTGGGCGGCCAAGCACCCCTGGGACCCTGAAACAGGCATGGGGCCATTAAACAAGCGTGGGACCCTGAAGGAACCATGTAACTCCTGATACAAGCGTGCAGCCCTAAAGCAACCAAGTAGCCCTGAAGCAACCATGCAGCCCTGAAACAACTGTTTCAGGGCCAAGGTGAATGAAATGTTACATTCACGATAGAGTTATATATATATATATATATATATATATATATATATATATATATATTATATATATATATATATATATTATATATAATATATATATATATAACTGAAAACTCACACCCAGAAGTGACTCGAACCCATACTCCCAGGAGCAAAGCAACTGGTATGTACAGGGCGCCTTAATCCGCTTGACCATCACGACCGGACATAAGGAAGTGATAGCCTGAGCTATATGAACCACTTCCCCGCCGGCACCTGGATGGTTATCTTGGGCATAGCATTTTATCAAATCACCTCATTTTTTGGGGGCAACACGTGAGGAACACAAATGCAAACAAGCTGAATGGTCCCAGGACTAGATACAACTGAAAATCACACCCCAGAAGTGACTCGAACCCATACTCCAGGAGCAACGCAACTGGTATGTACAGGGAGCCTTAATCCGCTTGACCATCACGACCGGACATAAGGAAGTGATAGCCTGAGCTATATGAACCACTTCCCCGCCGGCACCTGGATGGTTATCTTGGGCATAGCATTTTATCAAATCACCTCATTTTTTGGGGCAACACGTGAGGAACACAAATGCAAACAAGCCTGAATGGTCCCCAGGACTAGATACAACTGAAAACTCACACCCAGAAGTGACTCGAACCCATACTCCCAGGAGCAAAGCAACTGGTATGTACAGGGCGCCTTAATCCGCTTGACCATCACGACCGGACATAAGGAAGTGATAGCCGAGCTATATGAACCACTTCCCCGCCGGCACCTGGATGGTTATCTTGGGCATAGCATTTTATCAAATCACCTCATTTTTTGGGGCAACACGTGAGGAACACAAATGCAAACAAGCCTGAATGGTCCCCAGGACTAGATACAACTGAAAACTCACACCCCAGAAGTGACTCGAACCCATACTCCCAGGAGCAACGCAACTGGTAACTACAGGGAGCCTTAATCCGCTTGACCATCACGACCGGACATAAGGAAAGTGAGNTTAACATTTGTGATTTTGTTCCTAAAATTAATGGTTCTATTTTAATATGAGTGGTTTTATTCTTAATGTGAGAGTTTTATTCTTAATGTGAGAGGTTTTATTCTTAATGTGAGAGTTTTTTATTCTTAATGTGAGAGGTTTTATTCTTAATGTGAGAGGTTTTATTCTTAATGTGAGAGGTTTTATTCTTAATGTGAGAGGTTTTATTCTTAATGTGAAAGGTTTTATTCTTAATGTGAGTGGTTTTATTCTTAATATAGGGATTTTATTCTTAATATTAGTGGTTATTCTAGATGTCAGTGGCTTCATTCTTATTAATAATGGTTTTTGTCCTATTATTAGTGGTTTTATTCTTAACATTAATGGTTTTATTCCAAATATTAGTGGTTTTATTCTTACTGACTGTTCTTGTAGATTAATATGCAGGCAGATATTGTTGTTCCTGCACCCTGTCATCGGTACTTGAGACGTTATTTTAGTGTTAACAGCAGATAAGCTCAGATTAGTGGGCTCACGGCGGAAATGGTCCCGGGTTCGATTCCAACGTAAATCAAGACGTTTGAGTACGTTGCCTTGCACTTGATACTCCTGTTCACCTAGAAGTAAATAGGTACCTGGAAGTTAGGGAACTGTTGTGGATGCTCCCTGGGACACGTCAGTATGTGGCATAACGGGATCACGATAAGTCCAACAGGCTTCATGTCCCTGACATTAGGAAATTTTCTTACGTTCCTTCCCCACCTTCCGTGTTTTAATCCTCCCAAAACGCAGATGATTCTTCTAAGTCCTTTGTCCAGATATTCGTCAATCGAGGCACTTTCCCAGGTCCGTCGCGAAGTGCATAGGTCTGAGTGTCATCAAATGAGACACTTTTCCGGGTGTGGGGCTGAGGTGGCGTCTCCATCAGCCAATGTTTGCTCACGACATTTTATTTATTCTGACTGTCTCGGAAGAGAAGAAGAGAGGTAAACGACTCCAGAATTGTCGAGAATAATAGAGGAATTATGGAGGATTAAAATACATGTCAGTTGTCAGGCCTCACAGTGGTTAATTCAATTTTGTTTAGAACGGCAGTTGACAGCCAAGTCAGAATTTACTGTACTCGCTTAGAGAATATCATTTAGATGCTGTTATAGCGTCGAACACTAGCTCCCTAGACCTGCCTACGTATCTCTTGTTCTGGTAATTTAATGACTCTCACTACAACTGCTTGTCGTTGTATTTTCTTCTGAGATTAGCCGTTTAATTTGCCGAAGTATTCTTCTATTGTTGACCAAGCCACACACTAGAAAGTGAAGAGACGACGACATTTCGGTTCGGCTTGGACCATTATCAAGTCGATTGTGATGAGAAGAAGTTGTTGTTTTAGATTCAGCTACTGGGAACAAAATGTTCCAAATAGCACGGGCTATGGTGAACCCGTAGTGGACTTACATGGCACAGGAGTGGGGCTGTAACCTTAAGAGAAGAAAAGATTGATTGATAAAGATTAAACCACCCAAGAGGTGGCACGGGCATGACTAGCCCGTAAGTGGTTACGAGAAGAATTGATTGATTGATGAAGATTAAAGCCACCCAAAAGGTGGCACGGGCATGAATAGCCGTAAGTGGTGGCCCTTTTGAGCCATTACCAGTATCAAGAGCTGCTACTGGAGACCTGTGGAGGTGAGACTGCTCCCTGCGTGACGGGAGATGTCTCCCGTCTACTGGCGATTATTCGATTGTACGAGAAGAATTGTTGTTGTTATAGATTTAGCTACTCGGAACAAGTTCCAAGTAGCACGGGCTATGGTGTGCCCATAACTTACCAGGCACAGGAGCTGGGCAAGAAGCACGGGCTATGGTTAGCCTCGTGGACAGGAGATGTCTCCCGTCCTACTACGAGAAGATTGACTGATGAAGATTAAGCCACCCAAGAGGTGGCACGGGCATGAATAGCCCATAAGTGGTGGCCCTTTTGAGCCATTACCAGTATCAACAGATGATACTGGAGATCTGTGGAGGTGCGACTGCACCCTACGTGACGGGAGATGTCTCCCGGACCAAATGGTGACCAAATGGTGTACTACGAGAATTGATTGATAAGGATTAAGCCACCCAAGAGGTGGCACGGGCATGAATAGCCCGTAATACTACGAGAAGGAGGCAATGGCAATAAATAGGCAAGAGAGAAGTGAGGAGAAGGAAATCTTAGGGGAAGAAAACGCAAGACAACAGGAACGGAAAGTAAGGTGTAATAAAGGGCGTAATAATAAGATTAAGAAAGGGATCGTAAGAGAAAAGAAGGGAAAGAAAAAGAAGAAAGATAAAAGGAAGGTTTTTTACAGCCACGTTATTGTGACTCCTCATCTGTTCTCCTATTGTACTCCTATTGTGTGTGTGTATGTTTAATATTTGTATTTACTATTTGTGCTCGCAAGATCGAGTTGTAAGCTCTTAGACCCCGCTTTCCTAAGTTTCCGTTGTCTATTGTACTGCATCCAGACCTATTTTCTTCATTCATAACTATTACATATAACAATAACAAACAAAAGTAATAAAATGCATTTCAGTAAATTTTTTTGATTGATGTATTTTATTTTTTTCATTTTAATTTTTACATATGACTGTGTTAATAAAAATAATATTACGGTAAAGTGACATGTATGTGTAAGTGATGAGCGAACATTTTCCAAATACTAGTCAAGTCTGTAAATGAAAGTTGGCTGATGTTCTTGAGAATGGAACAGCCAGCATGAGCCTGTTGAGTGCTGTGTGTGCTGATTTGTGGTGCAGCTTCCAACATATGGTTATAATAAAACTTAATCCAGATGGGGGGAAGCCTGGGAACATTAGCCTCGTATATAACACAAATACTACCAGCATCTCTCCGGTGTTGACGGCTCTGATGGAGGGAGCAGTCTAATCAGTACGGGGGGTCAAGACTAGAGATTAGTCTACCTTGCCTAGAAGGTATTCATCTACGATGGTGAGTCTACCTTACCTAGAAGGTATTCATCTACGATGATGAGTCTACCTTGCCTAGAAGGTATTCATCTACGATGATGAGTCTACCTTGCCTAGAAGGTATTCATCTACGATGATGAGTCTACCTTACCTAGAAGGTATTCATCTACGAAGATGAGTCTACCTTACCTAGAAGATAATCATCTACGAAGATGAGTCTACCTTGCCTAGAAGGTAATCATCTACGATAATGAGTCTACCTTGTCTAGAAGGTATTCATCTACGAAGATGAATCTACCTTGCCGAGAATTTGGATTCATGATAGGAGGCAGAGCATGCTGAGGAGATTGGTGCATGGCCAAGATGGGAGCGAACCTGTGCCTCATATATGGTTGTGTATATATGCATGATATATCCTCTATAATCTTTTATAACGCATACCACTCTGGATCTCGGACAGTAGACAGACAGGCAGACAGACGGAAAGTGACTGACTGACAGGAAAGAAAAGGGAGCAAGAAAATCCAAAGATCTCGCCAGCTTCTTCGCACACAATTCGGCAAACAAAGTGATATACACTCCCTCTCCCACACGCACCCATGCACACACACACACACACACACACACACACACACACACACACACACACACACACACACACACACACACACAGGAGGGCAGCTTGAGGCTTCAAGAAGACCTGGACCAGCTGCAGGAATGGTCGAACAAATGGTTGTTAAAGTTTAACCCAAGCAAATGTAATGTAATGAAGATGGGGGTAGGAAGCAGGAGACCAGATACAAGGTATCATTTGGGAGATGAAATACTTCAAGAGTCAGAGAGAGAGAAAGACCTGGGGGTTGACATCACGCCAGACCTGTCCCCTGAAGCTCATATCAAGACGATAACATCAACGGCATATGCCAGGTTGGCTAACATTAGAACGGCCTTTAGAAACTTGTATAAGGAATCTTTCAGAACATTATATACCACATATGTCAGACCAATCCTGGAGTATGCGGCTCCAACATGGAGTCCATATCTAGTCAAGCATAAGACTAAACTGAAAAAGGTTCAAAGGTTTGCCACCAGACTAGTACCCGAACTGAGGGGTATGAGCTACGAGGAGAGACTACGGGAATTAAACCTCACGTCACTGGAGGACAGAAGATTTAGAGGGGACATGATCACCACATACAAGATTCTCAGAGGAATTGGTAGGGTAGATAAAGACAGACTTTTTTACACAAGGGGCACACGCACTAGGGGACACAGGTGGAAATTGAGTGCCAAAATGAGCCATAGAGACGTTAGAAAGAATTTTTTCAGTGACAGAGTAGTAGACAAATGGACTGCATTAGGAAGTGATGTGGTAGAGGCTGACTCCATACACAGCTTCAAGTGTAGATATGATAGAGCCCAGTAGACTCAGGAACCTGTACATCAGTTGAGTGACCGTTGAGAGGCGGGACCAAAGAGCCAGAGCTCTACCCCCTGCAAGCACAACTAGGTAAGTACAACTAGGTAAGTACACACACACACACAACTACACAACTAATGGAGGTGGCAACAAGAAAAGTTTTAAGCCAGCATGTCAGGGAACCCACAAGAGAGGAAACGATGAACCAGCGAGACTCGACCTAGTCTTCACTCTGAACGACTCCGACATAAGGGAAATCGGTTTCGAGGTCCCGGTAGGAATGAGTGACCACAGTATACTGGTGTTTGAGTATCTGATTGAAGAAGGGTTATTGAACTCGAGGAGGGGTACTGAAAACAAGAAGCTGGCATTCTGAAAGGGAAACTATGAGGAGATAAGAAAATTCCTAACAGATATAACATGGGAAACAGAGCTCAGGGAAAAAACGGTCCAAGACATGATGGACTACATCACGCAGAAGTGTAAGGAGGCAGCAGACAAGTTTGTCCCAGTCCAAAAGCAAAACAATGAAATGAAGATGAGAAACCCATGGTTTAATCAGAGATGTAGGCTAGCTAAGCAGCAAAGTAATAGGGCATGGAGAAACTATGGAAATAACAGGACAATTGAAAGCAGAGAAAGATACCAGAATGCCATGAATGAATATGTCAGGTTGAGAAGAGAGGCAGAAAGACAATACGAAAATGACATCGCAAGCACGGCAAAGACAACCTAAATTGCTGCACAGCCTCATCAGGAGAAAAACAACAGTATAGGAACAGGTAATGAAATTAAGGATAGGGGCAGACGGATTCACTACAAACGACAAGGAAGTGTGCGAGGAACTGAATACGAAATTCCAGGAGGTCTTCACTTTTGAACAAGGGGAAGTTCCAGAGATAAGAGAGGGAATAGTTAACCTTGAATCACTAGAAGAGTTTGAGATTACCAGTGGGGAAGTAAGAAAGCTTTTACTAGAGTTGGATGTGACAAAGACTATAGGCCCAGATGGAATCTCTCCATGGATACTAAGGAAAGGAGCAGATGCACTGTGCTTGCCACTCTCCATAGTGTACAACAAATCACTGGCAACAGGAGAACTGCCAAGAATTTGGAAAGCGGCTAATGTAGTCCCGATACAAGAAGGGGATAGACAGAAGGCACTGAAATACAGGATAGTGTCCCTAACTTGCATACCATGCAAGCTGATGGAGAAGATTGTGCGAATAAAGCTAGTGGAACATCTGGAGCGAAAGAACTTTGTAACACAGCATCAACATGGGTTCAGGGATGGCAAGGGGAAAAAAGTTTGTAAGTAACAGTTGATTGATTGACAGTTGAGAGGCGGGCTGAAAGAGCAGAGCTCGACCCCAGCAAACACAGCTAGGTGAATACACATTCACAGGCACCTTGAGAGACATGGACGCCCCGCAGCATTGGTTGCTGGTTGTCAAGTCGAACAGATGTAGAATATTGAAAATGGAAGAGGAGGTAAGAAGGCCATAGGGACAGTACAGGCTAAAATTAAAATAACTCCTGGAAACATAAAATAATAAAAGTCCTAGAGGTATATACAACTCTAAACCAGGTACCCGAGTAACATGTCACAAAAATAACGAAATAGTAAGGAAAGTAGCCAAGTTCTCCAATAGCAGTAAAGTTAAAATTAAAGATACCTTCGTAGTATTATATAAGCATCCTATATAATGCCTCCTCAATTAGTATGCAGCTCCGGCATGGAGTCCCCCACTTAAAAATTAAAAATAAAAAACATTAAACAAATTCATAAGCACGCGACGAAGACTGGTCCCAGAACGGCCGGAACTCCGTAACAAATTGAGGCTGAGAGAATTGAACCTCACAACATTGGAAGAAACCGAGAACATATGATAGAACTATGTAAGACATTGAGGAAATGAACAGGGGGGGGACGGGCACAGGGGGCAATGTTCAAAATATGAAAGAGTAGAAGAAGAAAGAGACTTGGATGGAGGCTAGAGAATTAGATGAGCCGGAGAGATGTCGGCAACGCAGCTTTAGTTCAAGCGTTATGAAGGAGACATCAATCAGCCTCTTGAATGGAATTACAACGAGAACCGTAAAGAATTGAAGTCATTGCATTAACTGACCAAAGGACAGACAGGCGAGGCTAGGGAACTAATGCTCGACTCTGTAAACACGTCTAGGTCAAAGCACACACACACAAATACACCACTGAAAAAATCTGGCCTTGTGTTTTAATTTAAACATTTGCATTCGTCGACTACTCCAGATTTTTCAGAATTATCGTATTTAAACATTTTCTGGAGTTTCAATTTTAGATTTGGATTTAGTGACGTATTTTAAGCAACTGCTTACTGCCAGACGGACAGAACAAGGTCATTATTTCTTGGTGATTGTATCGAAGAAAACTATCGGCATCTCTTTGACTTGTCAAGACTTGAAACAATTTTCCAAAATTTCCCTGGCTTGACTTTCAACATTAATAAAACAAGACATTAACCATTAAAAACTTAAGTTAGAATTCATCACATGTGTATGTAACGTTGTGTGTGTGTGTGTGTGTGTGGTGTGTGTGTGTGTGTGTGTGTGTGTGTGTGTGTGTGTGTGTGTGTGGTGAAAACACTGTGTGGCTGGACGTTATTTCAACAAAGTGACACAAAATGTAGGTTAATTACCGAGACCTCATCATATTCTGAGATGACTCCGGTCAGCTCTCATTCCAGGCGCTGTGGTACCCAAGACACGGAGACGGAGAATGGGTGACAAGAGTGGTACCGGGTTTCTCTATTGGATACATGGCGCCGCTTTCAGGTAAGTAATATATCGTAACACAAATCTAATTCGTGGTGTGGAGTATGCGTGTGCGCGTGATCGAATACTTCAGTGCACACACACAAACACACACACACACACACACACACACACACACACACACACACACACACACACACACACACACACACACACACAGGCGGGGGGGGGGGGGAAAGGTCCTAGCATGGATAAGGAACTACCTAACAGGAAGGAGCCAAAGAGTTACGGTAAGGGGCGAGAAGTCGGACTGGCGAACAGTAACAAGTGGAGTACCACAAGGATCGGTGCTGGGACCAATTCTATTTCTTGTATATGTTAACGACATGTTTACGGGTGTAGAGTCCTACATGTCGATGTTTGCGGATGACGCAAAATTGATGAGAAGAGTTGTGACAGATGAGGATTGCAGGATCCTCCAAGAGGACCTGAACAGGTTGCAGAGATGGTCAGAGAAATGGCTACTGGAATTCAACACGAGCAAATGTAAAGTTATGGAAATGGGACTAGGAGATAGGAGACCAAAGGGACAGTACACAATGAAGGGGAACAGCCTACCTGTGACGACGCGCGAAAGAGACCTGGGTGTGGACGTAACACCTAATCTATCTCCTGAGGCACATATAAATAGGATAACGACAGCAGCGTACTCTACACTGGCAAAAGTTAGAACATCATTCAGAAACCTAAGTAAGGAGGCATTTAGGGCTCTTTACACTGCCTACGTGAGGCCAGTCTTAGAGTATGCCGCCTCATCATGGAGTCCCCATCTAAAGAAACACATAATGAAACTGGAAAAGGTTCAGAGGTTTGCAACGAGACTCGTCCCAGAGCTACGAGGGATGGGGTATGAGGAGCGCCTGGGGGAACTATGCCTTACGACACTAGAAAGAAGAAGGGAGAGGGGGGACATGATAGGAACGTATAAAATACTCAGAGGGATTGACAGAGTGGACATAGACGAAATGTTCACACGGAATAGTAACAGAACGAGGGGACATGGATGGAAGTTAGAAACTCAGATGAGTCACAGAGATGTTAGGAAGTTTTCTTTTAGCGTGAGAGTAGTGGGAAAATGGAATGCACTTAAGGAACAGGTTGTGGAAGCCAATACTATTCATAATTTTAAAACCAGGTATGATAGGGAAATGGGATAGGAGTCATTGCTGTAAACAACTGATGCTCGAAAGGCGGGATCCAAGAGTCAATGCTCGATCCTGCAGACACATATAGGTGAGTACATATAGGTGAGTACACACACACACACACACACATACACACACGCATACACACGAACAGAAAAAAAGATAATCACAGTGCTTACAAAGAGGCCAGAAATGAGTACACAGAAACTAGGAAACCGATATTGCATACAATACGAAGTCCCTGCCAAAACTGTACTATAGACATACCAGGAGGAAGATGACTGTTAATAATGGTAAATGACAAGGAGGTACGCGAGGTACTTGACAACAACTTTCAGAAAGTAATCAAGTTGAAACATATGTTGCCACTACAGCTTAGAGACCAAGCTGAACAAGACATTTCACAGGAAGTTTTCACTAAAATAACAGTAACACCAGAAGAAGTAAAGAAGTAACTACATTTTTTGATGTCCCAAAGGCGTGGGACCAGACAAAATATCGTCATAGATACTAAAAGAGGTGGCTGAAGCACTATGCAGCCCACTTTGCCATAATATTCAATTTCCCTCAAGAAACAGAATTCTTGACTTTTAAAAACAATTTATGTGGTCCGAATCAACAATAAAGGAAGACAGAAACTGATAAACTTCAGACCCGTATCACTAACAATTATTCCCCTGCAAGTTGCTAGAGAAACTAATCCGAAGCAGCCTAGTAGAACAGTTAGAAATGAACAGATAAATATTGTCTCAAGGCACCGGACAGTTTTAGTAAAGAGAAATCCTGCGTGATAAACTCGCTGGAGTTTTACAACATGACATAAATCAAACAAGTGAGAGGGAGGGAGGGATAGGCAGACTGCATATTCCTCAACTGTCATCAGGCATTTGATACGGTCCCGCACGAAAGTGTTCAACTCAAACAAGAGAAGCAGGTTGGGATATCTAGAAGAGTCGTAAGGTTGGTCAGAGAGTATCTCTCAGGAAGGAAGCATAAGGTTACAGTGAAAGCAGACACATCAGAGCGGAGAGAGGTTACGTGTGGAGTACTACAAAGGTCGGTTCTAGGGCCCATCCTGTTTTAATATATGTCAATGACCTGACAGAAGAAATTGACACCTTCGTATCAGTATTTGCCAATGACGAGAAACCTATGAGAAGAGTCGGGACATGGGTAGATTGCAATGCATTGCAAACGGATTTAGACACTCCAGACGTGGTTTGAAAAATGGCTTCTAGAATTGAACACAGCCAAATGTAAAGTTATCAGGATTGAAACAGGAGTGCGAATACAATATAACAGTACAAGATGAAGAGAAGACAGATTCTTCAATCAGAAAAGGAGAAAGACCTGTGAGAGGACATAACCTCAACTCTAATGCCAGAAGCCCACATTAACAGAACAACAACCACTGCGTATGGCATACTTGCCAACATCTGAGCATCCTTCAGAAACTTGAACAAAGAAGCTTTCCGGGCTCTATATTCAAAGGTGAGACCCACTCTTGAATATGCATCCCCAGCATGGAACCCTTACTTAAGAAAAGGAGAAACTAGAGAAGGTCCAAAGATATACAACAAGACTAGTTCCTGAGCTGAAGAGATTGAGCTATTAGG
>WNGS01163555.1:6277071-6288262 GCA_020271785.1 Procambarus virginalis
AACAGGCATATTGGAGACTGGGAGGACTAGTATATCAACCCAAACTGAGCTGTTTGCCATACAACTGCAGGCATTCGCATATGTGATTGCACAAAACACTCAAAATGCCATCATACACACAGACTCAAAGCTGCACTTCAAATACTAGGACAAAAACAGTGGAAAGATACCGTGGAAATAATTACCACCATTTTGTATCTTGGAGTAGTCGCTAAAGGCAAAGGACTCACCATAACCTTGAACTGGATTCCATCCCATATTGGAATCCCATTAAATGAGAAAGCTGATGAAATTGCTAAACTGGCAACTCGTCATCCAGTGATAGATAAAACAATTCAACCCAGCCTAGAGAACATTCAAAACATCATCACCAAAAAACTCTCACACCTCAACAAAGCCTACCTACACCAGAAAATAGCTGAAGGCTCGCCCTCTGCAACAAGGTATCTTCAGGCAACTAAATTAGAAAGGTTAAATATCCCAAAAAAGGAATCCACAGGGAAATAGCAGTTAGGTTATATAGACTACGTCTAGGTTACAGATGCAACTGGGAGATTGGTGAACCCACGACAGAGAGAGTGCATCTTCTGCCAAACTGTCACAGAAAAGCCAATTACTTCACTATCTGCTAGAATGTAAAGCAACCAACGACCTTAGAAGAGCTTTAAGAGTTCCTGAATCTTGCTGTGGCCACCATGAAGCCATTCAACAGAGCCACTCTCCTGGTCAACAAAGGTGTTCCAAGCAGCGGGACGCCCTCATAAAGACTGTGAAGCAGTATCCTCCCCCGCGATAACAGCTCGATGATTAAATGCAATCTCAGAATAATGAAAAGAATTACGGAGAAAAAAAAATTGTACCACTTACGGGCTATTCATGCCCGTGCCACCTCTTGGATGGCTTAATCTTTATCAATCAATCTTCTCGTAGTAACCATTTGGTCACCATTTGGTCCGGGAGACATCTCCCGTCACGCAGGGTGCAGTCGGCACCTCCACAGGTCTCCAGGTAGCAGCTCTTGATACTGGTAATATGGCTCAAAAGGGCCACCCCTTACGGCTATTCATGCCCGTGCCACCTTTTGGGTGGCTTAATCTTCATCAATCAATCAATTCTTCTCGTAACCACTTACGGGCTAGTCATGCCCGTGCCACCTCTTGGGTGGTTAATCTTTATCAATCAATCTGTTCTTCTCTTAAGGTTACAGCCCCACTCCTGTGCCATGTAAGTCCACTCGGGTTCACCATAGCCCGTGCTATTTGGAACATTTGTTCCCAGTAGCTGAATCTAAAACAACAACTTCTTCTCATCACAATCGACTTGATAATGGTCCAAGCCGAACCGACAATGTCGTCGTCTCTTCACTTTCTAGTGTGTGGCCTTGGTCAACAATAGAAGAATACTTCGGCAAATTAAACGGCTAATCTCAGAAGAAAATACAACGACAAGCAGTTGTAGTGAGAGTCATTAAATTACCAGAACAAGAGATACGTAGGCAGGTCTAGGGAGCTAGTGTTCGACGCTATAACAGCATCTAAATGATATTCTCTAAGCGAGTACAGTAAATTCTGACTTGGCTGTCAACTGCCGTTCTAAACAAAATTGAATTAACCACTGTGAGGCCTGACAACTGACATGTATTTTAATCCTCCATAATTCCTCTATATTCTCGACAATTCTGGAGTCGTTTACCTCTCTTCTTCTTCTTCCGAGACAGTCAGAATAAATAAAATGTCGTGAGCAAACATTGGCTGATGGAGACGCCACCTCAGCCCCACACCCGGAAAAGTGTCTCATTTGATGACACTCAGACCTATGCACTTCGCGACGGACCTGGGAAAGTGCCTCGATTGACGAATATCTGGACAAAGGACTTAGAAGAATCATCTGCGTTTTGGGAGGATTAAAACACGGAAGGTGGGGAAGGAACGCAAGAAAATTTCCTAATGTCAGGGACATGAAGGCCTGTTGGACTTATTCGTGATCCCGCTTATGCCACATACTGACTGTCCCAGGGAGCATCCCACAACAGTTCCCTAACTTCCAGGTACCTATTTACTTCTAGGTGAACAGGAGTATCAAGTGCAAGGCAACGTACTCAAACGTCTTGATTTACGTTGGAATCGAACCCGGGACCATTTCCGCTGTGAGCCCACTAATCTGAGCTTATCTGCTGTTAACACTAAAATAACGTCTCAAGTACCGATGACAGGGTGCAAGAACAACAATATCTGCCTGCATATTAATCTACAAGAACAGTCAGTAAGAATAAAACCACTAATATTTGGAATAAAACCATTAATGTTAAGAATAAAACCACTAATATTTGGAATAAAACCATTAATGTTAAGAATAAAACCACTGACATCTAGAATAATTCACTACTATTAAAGAGATAAAATCCCTAGTATTAAGAATAACACCACTCACATTAAGAATAAAACCTCTCACATTAAGAATAAAACCTCTCACATTAAGAATAAAACCTCTCACATTAAGAATAAAACCTCTCACATTAAGAATAAAACCTCTCACATTAAGAATAAAACCTCTCACATTAAGAATAAAACCACTCATATTAAAAATAGAACCATTAATTTTAGGAACAAAATCACAAATGTTAAGAATAAAATCATTAACATTAAGAATACAACCACTGAAAAAATTTGACCATGTCGTGGCCTAGTTGACTAGGGGCGTGTGCGTGGGAACACCAACCGCATAGGTTCGAGTCCTCATCACGGCTCCTACGGATTTTCTCATTGACAAACCACGTTAGTGTGATTACTCTCTCAAAACAACCATTAATATTAAGATAAAAACACTAATATCAAGAATAAAACTCCTAATCTAAAATATTTCACATAGATTCCCTCCATAAAAAAACAAAAACCGGTTTGGTCCCCGAAGCCGTAATTTGTTCCGGATATGGCGCAGTGTCACCGTTACCGGACTGTCTGCCATAGAGTTTACCGCAATTATTATTAGCGTTACCGGAGTACATTGTTTCCGCGAGGTGAACGGAAGGTGGCTTTATCATCACGGAGAATGACACGACATGCAGGTTCTCCTCCGGTATGTAGTGCATAACTCTCGGCTCCTCTTCCGAGAATATGTTTATCCGCCGACGTTGTGGGGTGGGAGGAGGAGGTCGACACGGTGAAGGTTTCTCGCTACTCTGACGCATGATTCAGTGTGAGAGGGGGGGGGGGGGAGGTTTTGGGGCTTTTATGGCTGTTACTTTTTTAGATTTTTTTTTTACTTTTTTTAGATTTTTTTTTACTTTTTTAAATTTAGGCTGCATATTGTGTACTTGTACACACTCTCACACGCCCACATACTCAGATACACAGACACACACATGCACGTATATACGCACACAGGGAGCAGGAGGGCATATGTAAGGTACCATATGGGAGATTTGGTACCTTGTATCCTCCATGAAACGGACAGAGAGAAGAAAGAACCAAGGAGTTGATATCACACCGAACCTGTCTCCTGAAACCCAGATAAAAACGATATCATCAGCGGCTTATGCGACTCTGGCTGGCAACAGAACTGACTTTTCAAATTTGTGTAAGGAATTATTTAGAACCTTGTATACCACATATGGCAGATCAATCCTAGAATATGCTACTCCAGCATTGAGTCCATTCCTTGTCAAGCATAAGACGAAGTTGAGGAAGGTATGGTATGCCACTAGACTTGTTCGAGAACTTCGAGGCATGAGTTACGAGGAAAGGGTGCGTGAATTGAACCTCACGTCACAGGAAGACAGAGGAGTTCGGGAAGACATGATTACCACATACAAAATTCTCAGAGGAATAGTCAGGGCAGATAAAGATAGATTATTTAACACAAATGGCATTCGAACAATGGGACACAGGTGGAAACTGAGTACCCAAATGAGCAACAGAAACACTAGAAAAAAAGTTTCTCAGTGTCAAATTAATTAATAAATGGAATGCATTAGGCAGTGATGTGGCGAAGGCAGACTCCATACACAGTTTCAAATGTAGATATGATAGAACCAAATAGGCTGAGGAGCCTGTACACGAGTTGATCGACAGTTGAGAGGGTGGGGGGGAGGGGCGGGGAACCAACGAACCGAAGCTCAACCCCTCGTAAGCACAGCTAAGTGAGTACAAACACACACACACACACACACACACATACCTATCCTCACTGCACCGTCCCACTATCTCCTCTCCCCAGTCATGGCCGCCGAGCCTCATGAGTTCATGTGAGTCACTCATCCTCGTCATCCTGGGAGTAATTTGTAATTTTTTTTCTACACAGGTGGGGGCAGGAACAGGTGGCTGCTGAATCCTGTTAGCAGGCTGAGAGCTCTAGTGCGTAAATGGTATTTACATCTGGGAGAGCCCGTGCAGGTGTGTCACATCTGGGAGAGCCCGTGCAGGTGTGTCACATCTGGGAGAGCCGGTGTAGGTGTGTCACATCTGGGAGAGCCCGTGCAGGTGTGTCACATCTGGGAGAGCCCGTGCAGGTGTGTCACATCTAGAAGAGCCCGTGCAGGTGTGTCACATCTGGAAGAGCCCGTGCAGGTGTGTCACATCTGGAAGAGCCCGTGCAGGTGTGTCACATCTGGAAGAGCCCGTGCAGGTGTGTCACATCTGGGAGAGGTGTAATGTAAATCTAATGGAAGAACAATCGCTACTACTACCGTGTACATATTATAGTGAGACATTTATGGTTATTACTTTCGTAGGAAGGCTACAAATTCATGTACACACACACACACACACACACACACACACACACACACACACACACACACACACACACACACACACACACACACACACACACACACACATACATCGGTGGGGAGGGGGGGCGGCCGGCCGAGCGGACAGCAGGCTGTACCTCTGATCCTGTGGTCCCGGGTTCGATCCCGGGCGCCGGCGAGAAACATTGGGCAGAGTTTCTTTTACCCTATGCCCCTGTTACCTAGCAGTAAATAGGTACCTAGGAGTTAGTCAGCTGTCACGGGCTGCTTCCTGGTGTGTGTGTGTGTGTGTGTGTGTGTGTGTGTGTGTGTGTGTGTGTGTGTGTGTGTGTGTGTGTGTGTGTGTGTGTGTGTGAGATATGAAAAAATAGTAGTAGTAGTTAGAAGCGTTACATAAGTGAAACAACAAAAAGCATAGGAAGTGCCTAACTGCCAACGTGAGCCCAGATAGGTCCAACGAGGAGTGTTGTCTTAAATTACACGAATTATGTCGACCGTGCTCTCCGCACAGTCAGAAGGAAGCAAGTCGACGAAGAAACTCTATAGGGTAAGGCAGATCCTAATAAACAACGGCTTCTATAATGGTTTCATTGAAGACAACAAATCTCCCTTTTACATAATGAACGTCTGCGTACACTCACTGTGCAGCAGAAATCTGTAACATGAACGCTGCCTGAAGAAAAAACTAATACAACACCTATTCACCCATATTAGACTATTTTATTCTAGACCTTCTTCGCTGATCACACGACAGTCATATAACTTAACAGGAGGAAAGGTCCTGAGAAGATATTGTAAATAGAAAATGATTTGTACCTACAGATATTCAATACAAATCTGAAGACTAACAAACTAAACGGATTTCTATAAAACCAAAAAGAATCAGCCATGCCTACTAATGAAAAAACTCGACGATCTAAGGCTGGTCTGAGAACGACGCCGCTATAAAGGAGAAACGTCGGTGTGCGGACTGTAAATGTCCTAACTGGGGGTGACACGTGCCTATAGCCCCAACAAAAATTTAGTATATAGGCAAGACAATATCATCTCTTTCCAGGCGTTTAACGATTGCATAAGCAAACGGGCTCCATTAAGGGACATATACTCTCTTCCCACAACCAAACCTCACCAGAGAAATCTTAACAAATACCACAGAAATCATCGATAGGTACAGCTATTGGAGGCAGTTGGCGCTTGACGATTCTCATGCCCGATGGGCACTACACATCTGAAGAAGTCGAATATACCAATTTAGTTCCTCGTATAGTAGATATATGTCTTTATAAGCGTCCTTTCTGACGCATGGCATTGCATTTCTCCTTCTATTTCTACAAACTATATGTCTCACCCCTATTTATCCTCAGTTAGGTTTTCTTACATAATTTTATAATTGTCCGTCTATTTTTCTCTATTTTATCTTCATTGTTTCTGCCTATTTATATATTTTTTTTCAGTCTATTGTTTCGTCTCTTATTTTTCACAGCATCTTCCACTTTTTTTGTGCCATGTAGAAGTCAAGCTGAAAATTAGAAGTAGCCGAAAAATGAAGAGAGCCTTTGCACTAATCTCTGGCGGTTTACAAGTTACTGTGAGGTATGACAAGGAATCCACAGCGAGTCTAATCTGTTCGAAGCAGTCCATTAGATGTGTGCACAACTAGATTCTTACCCACTTCAAGACTCCGCTCAATATAGAAGCATCAGTAGAAATATCGGCCAGTGTGTGGCCATGTCCCGACAGTTACTCCCATTATTACCTCAAGTACCCAGTTCATAATTCCAATTTATACCATTGTTTTGTGTTCTGTCCTTTGTGTTGAAAGTTTTGTTCACCTCATTAAAAACTGTTGTAAACTATCACCTCACACAAAAAGCGGGTATAAAATGAAAGGCATGAAAGCTGTTTAAATCATAGACCAATAGGGTCAAAGAATGTTAGGCTTGAAGGTTATAGTTGTGTGAGAAAAACTAAAAGTCTTTGAAAATGTCAAATAGTTATTAGACGCAAAAAACGCGTTTCAAGTGTCGCGTCAGATTAAGAAATAAAGACGAATTTGGAGAATTGAGTTTTCATTTACCGGATAATTCAGTAAACAATGACACTCCAGATATAGGAAAAATTGGAAAATCTCGTGTTAGAAAAGTTACGAATCTTTACCTTTTTCGGTCATATTTAATAACATATATTATATATCTATATATATATATATATATATAAATATAAATATATATAATTACTATACTATATATTATATCTATACTATTGGTATATATATACATCTATATTATATATATAAACCACATGTGAAAGATAGAGAATGCTTAACGCATTTTTGGTTAATTCGCCTTCATCAGAGAAAAGTAAAATTAGAGCCTAAAGTAGTTCATTGTTCTACTTTGCTCTGTATGTAAGGAGATGTGTGAGCCGAAAACCGGCACGCGTTCATTCTCTTATCTATCTATATCTCTCCTTCTCTCTCTCATTTATATATATATATATATATATATATATATATAATTATATTATATATATATTATATTATATCATATATATATGAAACAATGATAACAAAACTCTGTCCAAGTATGCGGAAAAACCACATGTGAAAAGCGGATGTTGAATCCGCAGAGCCACGATAGCGAGAAAGACAATAATGTGTAACGAAGAAATCTTTAATTTCGTCGAGAGAATTCCACGACTCCGGACGTAATCACACGAGAAACGGTGCACCGATGTCTCGTTATGATACACCTCTCCTCGTAACTTGGATTCCCCGAGTCATCGTTTCTTGCATACTCTCACACTGTATAAGTGTGTATTGACTAATGTGTTTTTGTTGATCAAATACCCTGCATTTCGCTACTGTTCTTGCACGTTCGCCAGTACATATCACTATTTTTTTTAGCCAACAGGATTAGAAGCATCATATTTAATTAGGCAAACCGTGATAGTGGAATCTTTGTCTTTTAAAATAGGGGATTCAGTATGTGGCAGGTAAAGGCCGGGGGAAAGGAGGGTCTGAGACGTCGTCACAATAACACAAGCCTGATAACTGTTGCCTGTCGCGACAGAGGATCTGATGGACCTTCACAACTCTGTGGTTGGGAAGTTCGTGAGTGAAATTCACATCTTAGGTGCGGACATTCACGCTCGACGAGTCATCGTACCGCTTTCTACTGCCCATAAACTCCATCCTCCTCACCTGTAGACAATACCTCACTAACTTCAACCTCACCACGTGTCAAGACATTGTCTCACAAACTCAAAACTCCAGCTGTCGACATAAGGTTACATAATCTTGCCAATTCATATCGGCTCTTCCGCCAGCCCTGTCCTACATAACAACCCACCCACCACACACTGGAGAAAGCAGGAGAAATTCGGGGTTAAATGACACTGAAGAAAGAAAGGTGGAAGCAAGAAGAGAAAGGTAAGAAGGAAACCGAACCACAAGGGTAAGGGGTAAGACGCTCAATTCACCTTCAGATAATCAAGAAAATGTAACATCTTATTATCCAGCGGCTGTATGGGTATCCTGCGGACTCGCACTCTCTCCTCTTCTTAGGCAAGTTTAATTATTTGGACCTTGTGAGTTTGTTGTGGATTTTCACAAACGGTTACGTTGCAAACTGAAAAGGCAATTGATTAAACATACTCTAGTGGGATCAGGCAGACTTCACTGGACAGGGCTCTCTCTCTCTCTCTCTCTCTTTCTCTTCCCCTCTCTCCCTCTCTCTCTCTCTCCTCTCTAGCTCTCCTCTCTCTCTCTCTCTCTCTCTCTCTCTCTCTCTCGCTCTTTCCTCTTCTTCTCTCTCTTCTACCTCTCCTGACTTGTACCATATTAGGCCAAAAAATCAGAGATTTCCGGCTTTCTTCTGTGTCCTGGTTGAGAGTATTGACTTTGTACTGGCATCCAAAGTCAAACGCCATAACGTGGACACGTAGTGATTCGAAAGCAAAGAACGTAAACGTCTATGATATTTTCTGCAGTCAGCTACATGGTCTCCCGGTTTGGTGCTATCTTTTGATAATTACTTGCTGCAATCAAAGTTTGACTTGATTACATTAGCGTCCGAAATAGCACTCATACCTACATATGCGAACACATAACATACATGCACCGGAACTAATGGGGCCAACGGGTATGCACTTTGTGAGCCATACATGCGCATCCTCGTCTGCATGTAAATCATTGCGAAGAAACACATGTTTTACCTTTATACAACAATACAGCTAATTGTCCGTAACTGGTAATTGCATGTATAATGCACCCTCAACGGGATTGCAGAGAAGGGTAAGCTCATAGCCAGAAATCCTAATTGAGTTTCTAAGGCACAGAATAGACTGAAGTAAGACAAGAAAAGCGGAAAGAATGGAGTGGAACTGCATACCTTTTATTGGACTGCCAGAAAGCATTTGGTAATTATCTAAGCCCGAGGAGCTAAATTAGGCTGGGAAACCTAGACAAACTTATGTTCCTAAGTGTAAGCCCCCGTGGGACAGTGCTGATTTTTTTCTGGTGTAAATGGCATCTAATAAGTGCTATTTTTATCACTTTTTGCTGATGATGCAAAAGTTAATGAATGTACCATTTTATCACTAAAATATTTACTTTCAAAACACATTGTATTTGTGAGGGTACACTGGTAATAGGATAGCGGGTAAACGAGATTACGATAGGGTACTAGGCACGGGAGCATGACAGAGAGAAAGTTGCACAAATGGTCCAATTAGACTTCAACCCAGATAAGTGCAAAATCATGAGAACAGAAATATGATCATAGAAAGTCTCAGATGAACATATCACCAATGAAAATTGACTACCATACGAATGTCACTTCACCGAGTCAAGGGTTATTAGAAAGACACCTGAACAGTCAGCAACCGTATCTCAGAAGACTCAGCTTTAAAAAAACAATCTTATCGGGGGGTAGTATATGCCAAGCTGGTATTCATCAGAACAAGCATTTTTATAAACCTCAATAATGAGGTCTACAGAACGATATAATGCATATGCAGTTTTAGCCGTTGAGACCTCGGTCTTAAAAAACACAAAACGAAGAGTGAGAATGTAGAGAGATTTGCAGCAAGACTAGTCACTGAACCGAGTGAACTGAGCTGTGGGCATATACAGTTATCTGAACTAAGAAGTGAACCTCTTGGAACAATGTTAGTAAAGAGAGGGGCCCTAGAGTCATCTGAGACGTTCGTACCACAATAGGAGTCAGTAGGTCCGCAAGCAAGGCGGACAGCCCGCGGCCTGCTTTCATACCTCTCCATGTATTTCCCACTTCTATACTTCCCTACACCTATGCCCTCTCCTCCTCTTTACTCCCCCCCCCCCCCCCCCCCAAAAAAAAGGTCAGTGCTCAGGACCCCCCCACCCCCCCCCCCCTGCCTGTTCCTAGTTTAAGTTAAGTTAACCCTCTGACAAGAGGGAATAAAAATTGCTATTCATATCCTTCCGCTAGCGGATACAGCAATGCATGTATGAGTACTACGTGCTATGTCTATGTATGTTTTCCACTCTAGTTTTACTCACCCTAGTCTAGTAGCTTGCGGGGGTTGGAACTCGGACTCTTGACCCGGCCCTCTCAACTCTCATCAACATGATGTACAGGTTCCTGAGCCTGTTTTGTTCTATGATATCTTCACTTAAAACTGTGTATGGGGAGTCTGCTTCCACCACATCTAATGTCCGAATGCATTCCATTTGTCAACATATGCTGACACTACAAGAATCTCATGTCTCTATGGCTCATTTAGGCCCTCAATTTCCACCTTTGTCCCTAGATTCGTGTACTACATTATGGGTAATAGTCGTCTTTTATCTACCTACACTACCAATTCCTTTGAGATCTCTTGTGATAGTGGTAGCTCACTGTCCCCCCTAACTCTTCTGCATTCCAGCGACGTGAGGTTACATCCCCGTAGTTCTCTATCCCTCGCTAGCTCACACTCTCACGTCCGACCTCGGGTATGTCTAGCTGAGTCCACAGGACCATGTTGGATGAACCTTTTCCAGTTAGTGCTTATGCCTTGCTAGATATGGACTCCAATGTGTAGCGTGCATACTCCCGGGAGGGTGTCCTGGACATACGGGTATACTAAGTTCTCGTGTAAATGATCCTTACACTACTGTGTGTCCTCGTTCTATAATAGCCCGGTCTTACTGTTGGCCAAGCCTGGCGATTATGTCCCGCTGAGTGTTATCCCTCTATGGAAATGGGCTACAGTGGACAGATCTGGCGTGATATATATCAACCCCCGAGGCTTTTCTCTCTCTCTGACTCATAAAGAATTTCATCTCCAATGATACCTTGTATCAGGTCGTGTGTATGTGTGTACTTACACCTAGTTTGTATGCACCGAGTTCTGCTTGGGGGGGTTGCGCTTTCTCTTTTTGGTCCCGCGTCTCAGCTTTCAATCAACTGTTTACTA